>CM017465.2:15981646-16201434 GCA_007827005.2 Populus simonii | reverse complement strand
ATTGTTCAAGGGCATAGAAGGAGCATAACTATATACCTCTGATCATGGTACATGCCTTCAATCTGGAGGAATAATCCATCCATCCAGTCAGGGTGTATAGCTCACATTTGAAGGCCCAATAGAAGCAAAATAAACATTCATATCCCTCCAGACGCCCCATAGGATTAATGAAGTCTCCACATTTAAGATAGCATTGACCTCAATAAATAAAATATGAATATGTCAAAAAAAGTATATGTTCCATACCTCTCCTTCCCTTTGATCAGTGGATACTGACTGTGAAGGCTTGATATCTGAAGCATGCTGTTCCACAACAGAGAGCAGCATATTTGTTGCAAATTGCTCAATATTTTGTGATATGTAGTTTAGCTGATAGAGTTTGTTTGCCACCTGCCCAGAACAAAATAGATGTAGAACAAATGATCCAGTTTCAGTCACTGTAGGTAGAAGTGAAATTCAGTTTGACATGAAAATTCAAGCCAACAGCTTCTGAAGTCCATTAGCAGAATGTTAACAGTTTTGAAGGCCAAAAAGGAAAGCATACCAGCCGGATAGCTTTCGATCGAATGTCATCTTGTGAATGAACAGCACACTGCCATCAAGATATAAATGCATCAGTAATAAATGTTATTTATAGTTACATAGGAGTACTTTCTACATGGCTGCTAAAATGCCTTCTAGGGGCTTCACCAATTCTTTTTCATATTAGATTAAAAAAAGCATCGGTAAGGGACTTTTTTGTGTAAAATGACAGGTAAATTTAGTATAAAAGTTGGACTAATTTAACCAAACCAACTTGCAAAAATAAAATACTTATACAAGATTGATCTGCCATAATTCATAAATGCATCAGACAGGGTGAAAGAAAACAGTGATGACGCTATGCCAAAAAAACAGCGTTCACTGAAAAACAGTGAATAACATAACCAGATTCATGTCACTATTGTTGGCATCAGTCACCAGCTTTATTATCTCATATTTGCAATAGGTTTCACTTTTCTTGTTCATAATAATGGACAACAGAAAAAGAGTAATGAAATCCATATCAGGTAAGGAAACCCATAAAAGTTTCCAATCTGCATTAACACCTCCCTCGCACTGGGAAGGTCTCCTTCTTTCAGAATTAGTGTGCCTTTAGATAATCCAAAATTACGCTATCTGGATTTTAAACACAAAGAACACCTGACAGTTTTAGGAACCAAACGGAGAACGTTTTGGAATTCCTATAAAATGTCCACATCAAATCACTCTCCTCCAATATCACAAGAGAATAACTGACTCAAAGTGAAGCATTTCATAAGCATGCATTTAAACATACAAATCATACTCAATGCCAACAGATTGGCATAGCCAAGTTACCTTCAAAGCTATATCTAAGAATGCCTGCCGGTTGTTTGGACGCCCCAAAATCAAACCCCATACAGCACCTAGCCCCTGAGTTACTCGCTCACCATCACGAACTTCTTTTCCATGTGAATCAAAAATATCACAGTGGCAGAGATCGTCTAACAATTTGAAGGCAGACTCAGGCAAGAAAGGAACTTCACCGAGAAGTTTACTAAAGACTTGTCTGAAGCTGGAAAAGCATCCAACAAAGATCTGGCCTGTATTGAGAGATTAAATTATTATTTGTAAACATGTCATTTAAGACAAACCGCTGAAGAAAAATCCATACCACTACCAAAAGGAATTTCTCATATAGAACAGCAGCATATGAAGCGCTTCCAACAGAATCTAAAATCGTTAGAGAGTGTAGATGGTACAAAAAATGCAACACAAGTTCTTGCCCCTGACAAAAAAAAAAAAAGTTAGATCACAGAAAATTAAGGTACAAAATAATAAACAGAAGACAATAAGCTTATTGACTCCAATAATGAAAAATGTACTCGTAGCAACAAATTTGTAAGAAAGTACATTTCATTGATCATAAACTTACTCAAAACACTACTAAATGTTGTATTATTTCTCTTGAAATTAGTGTAGGCGCAATTTCTAGATTTTTATAAGATTTAACATCACAAACATTTTGCAGCACCAACTTTGATGATTATCAGCTCACACTCACAGAGAGATTGTTAGATAGAGAGAGTTACAAATTTTCATGCATGTCATAAAAGATATCACAGTGGATGAATTCTACTCTGAGACAAATTTCAAAGCATCCAGACACGAAGCGATAGAAGATACATCAAAACAAGTTGAAACAGCTAGTTCAAGAGAGCAAATACCTTATGCTGTCGATAATCCACTAAAACATGTTTTTGCAGCATCACAACAACATCATCATCTGCATCAATCTGGAAGAAAACAACACTACGATTTTGAAAAACCAACTATATATAGGATAGCAGGTTTGCATCGAACAGTGCTTATAATCTTTAACTCCTGATCTGGCTTATACTAATCTATTATTCTGCACACTACATGCAGGCCAACATTGGCCATACCTGAGCAACTAATCGGGCGAGTAATGCCATGCGTGTCTGGCTGCATTCAGTCCCAGAGAGATGCTTGTAAGATTCAATAATCCGTTCAACTGCTAACTGTCTCACAGTTTTCTGCTGTTCTTCAGTGAGTTCAACGTATGGGGGAAGCTGAGGTAAATCGACTTGACAGATCTCTTCAGGCACAGATATGTTTGAGACATCTGGGGAAAGCTGCTCAGGTTCCATCACAGATAATGTGTCAGCACCAGATGCCACTTCAAAATCTGACAACTTCAATACAACATCACCCTCCTCAGAAGTGTGAGGAGGAGAAAATGCCTGATCTGAAGAAGCTTTGGCCTCTGACATGGGGACAATTTCCTCAGGTCTACAGATAACCTCCTCGCTCATGCTTACTTGATCAGTTTTAGAAACCAGTAGACCTTCTAAACTCTTGTCCTCAATTTTGCTGTTTGAAATATAAGGTTCGGAGGATTCTCAACTGATGTCACCACAGGAAGAGGAGAAGCCTTGCTTAAAGAAACAGAGCTGTCCATTTCAGGTTGCATTCCACCATGGTCATCCACAATGGCAACGGATGGTACTCCAACTGATGTAGCAGTACGACGTGGATCCAGGCGGCGTGGATCCTGAGAAAGCAACTAGCAAGTTATTTGAAAATAAAGGATAATAACTAGCAACAAGTGACTCGGATAGACTGAGCATACCGGAACATGCAAAAAAATAATTATAGGCTAGTGAGCATACCCTTCTTGGATCACGTTTCGAATCTACAGGGAAATTATTGACAATGGGTGCATCAGACAATGATAAATTGCCTGCAGTAACCACTGGAATGGGTCCTTGTGCAGAGGAAACTGGAGCCGATGGTGCCACTGCCTGTGCTGGACTACTTGAAGAGCAATTTTGCAGAGTTACTGGCAAGCTGCCAAGCCTTGTTAAAGGAGGGGAGGACTTAGGCAAATGCTTCATATTAGTAATGACAATATCAGCAAGCAGATCAGGATGAATATTTGAAATAAGAAGTTCAAGTGATTCAGCACCCCTCTCTCCTTCAGCAAGCAATGCACCAATCATAGCAATCATTTGTTCTGCAGGAGTCAAATCACTATCTGATAGATGAACATTAGCGGAGACGCCATTATCAAATACAGAATCCGGTCCAGATTCATTGATTTGGATTGGTGTAGTTGACAGAATGTTAGGACCATATCGACTCCGCTTTTGAGCCATTTCATGACCATTAGCTTGCTCTTCATTATCCATAGGCACAGATCTTTTCCGGAGCTGATCTCCTGAAACAGGCAGTTGGCTTGTCGGCTGATCATCCTAAGGATCACAAACAAGGCAATCTAAATTCAGTGAAAGATTATAATTCCAACAATAACAAGAGCGACTACAGCTGTGGTGGACAGTGTTTTGAAAGGGTAATTACCCTGCTAAACCTGACTTCACGAGAAGTGCGCTCATTATTTTTAATCATTTTATCAACTTGCCGGATGGCTTGCTCAGCAGCATCCCCAGCATTCATTGCACGTAAAGCCCGTAACAATTTATCCCTTGACTGAAAATGAAATAAAAACCGAATTGTCAGTGTGAAGATAAATAAAAGAATTCTGATACCACTTCCCTTAATTATTGGTTTCTTCATTCTAGTTTCAAAGCAGGGTAACATTTTATTTGTGTTGCTGTTTCATCCTTAAAGACCACATATGGACAGTACTACGTTTGTAATCTAGAACCTCTCATCAAATAATCTTTCATGTGCAGTGTACACATGCTTGTGATATAGAATACCTGTGGCCCAGGATGATAGAAGCTAAAAGATTTTGCATTGGGCAAGTGGTACCAGTATTAGCAGCAGATTCTGGTTAAAACATAGAATTGATAGGCAGAGCTATAACTGCCATAAAACCAACAGCAGTAGGGAAGGGAGAGACTGAAATAGTTATTTATAAACTCCACAAAGAAAAGATTTAATGATTTGGTAGTTTTCTTAACTTTCAAATTCCTTTAAGTTTATTGGGATACAACTGGTGATTTCAAAATTGAATGAACTTATTTTTTTCAAATAAAGCATATGTATATTCTTCAAATAAAGCATGTATATTCAAAATTAAGGAACGAAAAATATGAAGATAAAGGGTTTTTACCTGTAATTAGTATACAATTACCTATTGAATAATGGCATGCAATGCAAAGTGAGAAGGATTTTTTTTTTCAAAAAGAGGTTAAAATGTCAAGCAACTTCACCTCCAAGATGGTTGGATAAGTACACCGCAGGAATCCCAAAAAAGCAGTTCTTAAAGAGTACTGGATACTAGCAGCATGACATCCCTTCTCAACTTTTGGATCAAAATCAAGCAAGGCAGATAGAATAGTCTCATAATGAAGCGGCCTCTTCCGCGCTACAGCTGCAAGACTGTCAAAAAGATAAGTAGGTCATCAGATACAGAAGAATCTAATATAATACCATGTACAAAATAATTTGAGATAAATCTAAGAAAGAAACAAAATGAGGACCTAAATGATGTCAAGAATAATAATGAACGAAGCATAAAAACTCATTGAGACTTGAGATGAAAGTACTTAAGAAAAATGGAAACCAAAAAATAGAAACCAAGGATGATTAAAAGAAACATAATCTGAAAACATTGCTAGGAAGGGAAGCTATTGCTTAGACAAATGAAAAGGGTGCATCACAACTCTACCCCACAAATATATTAGAGTTTAAAGAAAAATTTGATACTAAAGACCACAAGGAAATGCTTGAACAACACATGTAGAGCATATAAAGCAGGTAAAAGATAGAAGATGACAGTCATTTGAAGGCCAAGTGCACAGAAAACCCACACCTTTCCCAGTTCTCAATCATTAAGCTCACTATAATCCTCAAATGCAGAGTTATACAACCATTGCAGACAAAAGGAAATTTTATTCAAATAGGAAAGGAACAAGATTCCAGAAAGCAGAATAAGACATCCTCCATATGAAAAGGTAGATAGATTCACATTAGCTGGATTTAATAAGGTCAACACTCTTAAGAGTTTATAGGGCAACCAGGAAATTGAAAATTGACTGGGCAGTAAATGGACATCCTAGAACAATAACATAGACCAACAATAATGTTGTATACCCAATATGAATTTTTCAAAAAAAAAAATCCCTGTATGAAATTAAACAGAAACTCAAACTGGCTTGTAATACCATATTAACAATTAACATTGACAATGAATTACTAACTCCATGTGAGAATCGAGTCCAAATAACATTAATCTGTTTTATGCTGTCATAAACAGTGAAAAGGGTTAATGCATGCTAGTCCTTAAGCTCTCCCCTTTTGGGTTCATTCAACTTTTCTCAAGATTGTCATAAAGGCTTGTGAAGGTAATCCATATTCCATATTCCCATATTCTATGACATTTGGAGAATCAAAAGATGAAATATTTATCACCCATTGCAATGCATGAGTATGCTACAGTATCTCTAAATCTCCTGTCACTGAATCTTCTGAACTCTTTCATTGGCATCAGCCACCAACAAAATCTAACAACTTTTCTTTCCTTTATAGTCAAAAAAGATAGGTTCCCTTTAGAGCTACTCATGTTTAGCTTTTGAAATTGTGTGCTTGTCTCCAATAAGAACTAATGGACAACTATAAACACTATCTTTAAAGGTCATGAAGAATTTAGAATTGGGATGGTCCACATTAACCAATGAACATTCCACAGCATTACAACATGATGAACACTAAAGGAATGGATACTATAAATGATGAAATCTCATAGACAAAGAAGTCTATTTTGAGAGCTCCTGCTTACTGCTGCACATAATCAACTGAGATATCTACTCATGGAAGAATCCAAGAAAATAACATAAAGTACTTAATTAGCCTGGTTAACTCTACCTGCTCTTCTGAAAATAAGAAAAGACACCAGTGTATAGCATGTGGAGTTGCAATCACGCATCCAAACATCCAATCCCATTGTATACAACAAACTATGACCACAATAACAACTAGAAGAAAGCAGCATAAGAGTAATGAATTCAATTCATCAAAACAAACCCTCAATCAAAGTTTTCATAACATCAATATTATTGCAAAACCATGTTCTATGACAAAATGTCATGCTATGGCCCTTGTGAGTTTTTCTACATCATGTGAAAGCTTTTCAGTAATCCAGCATACGAAGTATCAATGCTACCACATAAAATCTTTAGATATAAGTTACTTATTTTTATCGTCTAATATACAGCCATGTATCTAAAGGGGGGAACACCATTGCTTTCATTAGTATATTTCATCAAAAACATGACATTATTCCTCACATTTTGAGAACATATTTGAAAGAAGAGGCGGCTGTCCATTCGAACAGCTTATCTTTGTTCAACATTGAAAATAACCTCATTTTAAGAGGAAACGAGTTTGTTTTGATAAATTCATGGAGTTCAACTGGGAATGTGTCTGCCATTCTTCAGTGCAGTTCCACGTATTTCTTTTCCCTTTTATCATATATCCCTGCCACACAATACTTCTTTGGGCTTTAATATACCCTATAACAACAATTAAGGACCTCATTCTCATACCAACATAATAAAACAGCTTCTGCCTGTGCATTCATAATGTATGTAAACCTGGTCACCAGGTACAAATACTGCAATTTGAAGAAATAAACTCAGCAAAACAAGTCATCTGTATAAACAATATTTAGCAGCTGCAGATCATCAAAGAAAATGACACCATAGAAACAGAGACTATGCATTTGCAACCCTTAAACAACAACATCATCACCGAGATATTTGCATGTGACAGCAAGAAGCAAAACTCCAAGCATGGTTTTTAAGTACAGATACATTGCAAAAATCTTTTGTGCTGTTTTTGATTTCCCATCTCTTTTGATGGTTAAATATAAAATTCCAAGTATATTTGCTTTATTTGCTTCAGTTACAATCCACAAGAACAGAAACAAAATAAAACTTCCATCCATGTGAATACTTCAAGGATAATGAAAAATCAGTAGTGTTCACCAAATAGTCGTATTGATGCATCCTTTCACCCACTCTTTCCAGAAGCTTTTAGAAACATAACAAATTAAGAATCATTCACTGACTTCGGAGAAAAGTATTCAAGCAAAAAAAGTTCCATAGTTGTGATGTCTTCCTTTCTGCATATAGTCCTGCTGGATGGCAAAGGCCATTTGCAAACTTTTAATATTTTATAAAGAATGATTGGTTCCAGAGTCAAGGCTAAGCTGATGCACGCATTGCACAATACAATTTCAAAGAAAAAATTCAACACCCAACTCAAAAGCCATCAGAACATAGATAATACATTTGACATTATGGACAATGACCTAACAGACAGAACTCGATTATATAAGCTGAGTTACTATTACTGACAATAAAACCAGCAGATATACATAAACTTCATGCAAAAAATGCAGTGCAGCTAAAACAGTTGATAGAATTTTGGAACCGTGATAATTGAATAGCAAGTTTGGCAGGGTAATCCCTAGTTAAAAAATAATTTCGATTAATTAAGGTGTTGAATTGTGCATTAACTGTAACAAAACAATAGGTACATTTTCAAATATCTAGAACATTGTCAAAAAATTGTAAAGCATATTGTCTCTCTAACAGTTTACAAAGCATAAACTGCGTAGCTTGACTACCCAGTCTTTCTCAGCACCTGGGGAGATCATTTACCATCAGTTAACCATTCCTATCACTTGGCAAATGGTGCTTGAAAGTATCCAAAAAACATAGACATTGTCTAGCCCTGTAACTCCCATTGTCTGAACCACCAATGCAGCAGTATCCAGGCCCAATAATTCCTCATAAGAGAGTTGGTCAGCATGCTGCAATCATACCGCAAACAAGCAGTTGAACTTGTACTACAACCTGTGTCCAAATTTTGGTTATCGCTCCAAAATTTTGAAGATAATGTAACTCAAGGCAAAATGCACTTTACTACCTACATCTATAAAAAATTCAAGGCTTTCGAATTGGAAGATACCCAACAGATCAGAACTGGTAAATTCATGGTTGAATTACTATAATTGAAATCAAATGTTCACGTTCATGTGGCATACTAATGGCTACATAAACTGCCAGCTGGGATAAGGGAAAAAATTCAATGACGCAGCAAAAAAGCCTGCAAAAGTTTTTGGAAGAGTAAAGGGCACAGTGAAACTGAAAATGAGCCCATGATGTAATTATTGGGGAAATGGCATATTGCACGCCCACATGTGTCTGTGTGTCTGCAACTCTGCATATATGGGGAAAAAAGAAGTGGCATATTGTTTGTGAGTGCTTGTGTCTACAAATATGTATGCATGTTCTAACTTCTATCAGAATGCATAAGAGCTAGGATAAAGTACGAAAAAATGGTGTTGCTCTATATGTCATGAACACACCAAATGAGAATAAAAACTGGCCGGTATTGATGAATGCATCCGGATATCCAGACAAACAAAACAACTAATAGGTATGAGCAGTATTTAGGTGCACAAAGATGCATGCACAAATATGGCATTAATGTGCCAAAAATAAATTATTAAAGTAGGCATTTTACAAATAGTTTTCCCCTTCTTAAGAAGGCAGCCTGTGATGCTCAGAAAGCCTTTAGACCTTCCATGCATTTAAATGGATAGAATGAATGACCCACACCATCCAGAAGATAACAAAGAGCAACAGACCTATAAGATTTCTGATAGTAATCCCACAACACGGATGCTGACATATCATTATAGCTAAATAAAGGGATACACTTCAAGGTTTTGGCTCTTTAGACTCCAAAAGAAAATGTCAAGAAACTATTTACCCAAAAACAATCAAGAAAGAAAATAGCAAAGATGGAAAAAGGGAAGGGCACAGTTAATTTAAGAGTTACCACAAAAGAAGATAGGCACCATAAAACTATCAAATCTATGATTTTTTTAGCTACAAAAAAAAATTGCAATGAACCATTATCATCCTATCATATCCATGTCCATTTACTAATATAGAAAAAATTATTAAAAGCATGTGGCTCACCAATTGACAACAGCGATCATCAGTGCACCAGGAAGACTACCAGGCGACCATAAAAAATCCAAAAGAATGACAAGTGTCTTATTGGCATCTGACATGAGAGAAACTGGATCCAAAACAGGATGCCCACCAGCTACCCATGAAATGTTGAATAACCGTCTGCTTCCTATAGGAATTAGAGCTAAATCAGAAGGCAGATCTATTACTTCTTTTATAAGAAAAGCACAGATCAAAGTCAAGAAAAGACTTCAGACAGAAAACACCATAATCAAATCATCTTACAGAAATAAACAATTAAAGGCCAGAATGCAATACCTTCTGCAACAAGTCTATCAGAATCAGTGGTCTCGGTAGTAAAAAGCAAGATGTATGTTTCCAAAAATTTCAACGCCAGCAACTTTATCCCAACAGGTCCAGGCTACAGTCAAATTAAAGCAACATTCAGTTTATTAAATATGTTTCAAATGCCTCATGCAAAGGAATAGAAAGTTCCCTCAAGTTGAAAAGATTTGACTTAATCAATAGCGGCAGCAGTTGATGTTATAACAGTTCAATGACTGAAGAATCCCTCTACCATTGACCAGAATAACATAATATCACATGTCTACTGCCAATTGTTTTGTCTAGTTACTTTAGGCACAAGAAACTTTCTTGCAGCCTGTTAACATGTAGGAAGGTTGCAAAAATCCAATTGCTCACAAGCTAGCTAGCTCTTCTAAACACAGCAAATGGCAGATGAATGAATTGATAATTTTGTAACAAGCCCCATACACCCACACAACCCCCCCCCCCCCCCCCCCCCCCCCCCCCCCCCCCCCCCCCCTCAAAAAAAAAGACAAAGAAAGAAAACACATGACACGACTTATTTATAGGGAATTAGTTACCCAAGTACCATTCGATGAGAACATCATTAACCATGAATTAATTGGCACATGGTGAGATCTGCAAATAAACAACCATATTCACGCCATACCTCCAATGCAATTGCAAAGACAGCATCCTTGAACTTAAGCATCCATATCATAGTCCTTCGAGCCATCGTTCAACCTTACCCACGCCGGTGACACTGTAATTTTCCAAAATAAGCATGATAAAAAAAAGTGCGAAGATAAAATAAAGCATTTTAAGAAAAAACAATTAAGAATTTCAGTAATAGCAAGAGAAACGATGGATTACATTGAAATGTCTGTCAAAATAAAGGAAAATTTCTTTATAAGCTACATCCAAAATGAGAACAAACCAAGTTGAATCGAACTTCAGATTTTTCGCCCAATAAAGGTATAGTTGGGTAGAGACAGAAAGATACCTGCAATGCCATTTCCTCTAGAACACCACAATATAAATGCGTGCCACTAACAATAGACTCCCTTGCAACAACAGAATCGTTATCTCTTAAAGTCCCAATAAGACAGGTATTAGTATTGAGCAATTCTCCATTGCTTTCAAACCAATTTCTTCAATTACCCTGACAGCCACATAAAATAAAAATAATCACAGGAATAAATTTTTTCTAGCCATTTTATTATAAACAATCAATCACAAAAACAAAATGATGAAGCTAGTATACATAAGCATATTGACTATTACAAAGAAACCCTAACCCTAAAACTACCTCTCATGATCACACAATTAGCAACCAAATTCGAGCAACCATAACAAAAATTAGGATGAATTGACCAAAAAATGTAGAAAGTAGGGTTTCGAAACTAACTCGACAAGCTTTTGTCGGACGATTCCCTCCGGCGAGTACTGCAATTCGACTAAGGAAGGAAAAAGCTCAGCCGCCAACGACGGCTCGAGTGACAATAAAACATCTTTGGCTTGCTTGAGAGAAGATAGCTTAACGGTCAAATCGCCGTGAGAATTCGCTGCGGTGAGGAGAGAGAGCGCTTCGTCCATTGAAGCCATTGTTGAGCGTAGATTTGGTTCTGTACACGGCAGGGATTTTGATTTTGGAGTGAATGGGTGGGTTAGGTTTTGAAGAGAGAGAGATGTGGTTTTGTCGCTAGAAAAGGCATGGAATTGAAAGTTTGATTTATTTTTTGAAATCAGCGGGATTTAGATGTTGGCGTTTGACACCTTTTGGGATCGGGCCTTTTGGCTTTATAAATAGGTAAAATGATGAGGACGACGACGACGATGTCGTTGCGGAGCGTGAAAGGGCCCGGCGTTGCTGTGCGTGTGTGCGTTTTTATTTTTTTATTTGGCAAGATTACCTTTGAACATAGGTTATTTGGTCCAAATTGTAGTTCGAAATTCATTAGAAATAATGTGGTAAAAATTGTTTTTAAAAATATTTTATATTTTAAAATATATTAAAATAATATTTTTTATTTTTTAGAATTTATTTTAATATCAAAATATTAAAACAATTCAAAAAAACATTTAAAGCTAAAATAACTTTAGATTTTTTTTAAAAGAGCAATACAACCGCAATTCTAAATATCCCCTTAGCTGAGCAGTAACATTCTTAAAGTGTTTTTTGCTTAGAAATGTATTAAAATAATTTTTTTATTTTTTAAAATTTATTCTTGACACCAACATATCAAAATGATACAAAACATAAAAAAAATAAAGCTAAAAAAATTCAATTTAAAAAAAAAATACAATTCAACCTCAATGCTAAGCACCACCTTAATATATTTCTAAAAAAAATCAACAAAATATATCTCATTTCTTACAAATTTACCATTATAATTTATTTAATAACTAAAAAGTTTTTGTATCAAATATTACAACTTTATCATTAAATTAAAAAATAAAACCTAGCAACCATTTTCAACTTTTCTCTTTTCTTTTATAGATCCGAACCCTTACCCTAAATTCTCAATTTCAAGGGATGATTTGGGCATGCCGAAAGGCTTGTTTGTAGGGCTAAAGGAACAATCTTATTGAACATATTCCAGCAAAAATGGATCCCTTGTCTAATTTGAGATGCTTGAATTTGTCATAGAACAATATGGAATCAAGAATGTCACCCGAGATTGGCTACTTTTAGAACTTGACAGTTTGGATCTTCGAAGCAGTGCTTTTTTTTTCTTTTTTTTCTTTTTTTTTATAATTATGAGTGTTCGGGTTAACTTGTGCACCTCAACTAATTCCCCGATGCCCTAAAATTAAAGATCAGGTAAGCCTCCAGTAACCCTAAAATTTATGGCATTCGAACTAGTAACTTTTGGGAAACAAATTCAGAACCTGACCAATTAAATTAAGGCTGAGCATTTTCGGTTCGGTCAGGTTCTTAATCAAAATAAATAACCAAATCAAAATTATTATTATTTTAAATTTTAAACCGAACCGAACCAAAAACCGATTCAGACTGACCATTTTTTGTTCGGTTTGGTTTTTTTCCAAACCAGTTGATTCGGTTTGCTAGCTTGAAAATCTAGAAAATGATGTAGTTTCTACACAAGCAACTCTCAGGTACCAAAAAGTAGTTTGCTTTTAGCAACTCAATCCTTATCAAGAAGACTTGTTTTAGTGCTTGTAAGCATCTTTTCATGGAAAGCAAACATAATGCCATAAATTAAGTTCCTTAACATGTCATTCATGGCACAAGCTTTTGCATGTGGAGGACTGCCTCGTTTTTTTTTGTTATCGCAATATCTCTTCTTGTTGTGCTTGGAGTATTTTATTTAATAAGGGTGAGCAAAAAAATCGAGAAACCGATTAAACTGGGGAAAAAAATAACCAAAAAAACCAACTAAATTTTTTGAAAAACTTTTCAGTTCGATTTCGGTTTCAGAAACCTGAAACCGACAAAACCCTAACCGAACCGAACCAATTCAGTTGGGGGTACTATAAATACAAAAAAAACGCGTGCTTAATCTTAACCCTAGCGTCCACTAGACTCTAACTGTCCTTCTCCTTGCTCCTAAGCCGCTCCCTCACAGTTCACATTTCACACTTTCACCTTCACGCACAAATATGTAACTGTAACTAAAGGTATGACCAGTGGGAGGTTCTCTGCTACTTATAAGAAGGACAATGATAAGAAGGAGACAAGATCAGAGTCCTACCTGCAAGATTTCTTCAACTTCATAGGCTCTTTCACTTCCTAATTTAGGCCTTCTCTTTAGGCACCGAATACTTACTATAAAGAGAAGGAGATGAGTGCCCATGGCTAGAGCAAATGCGAGTTTCTGCATATTGATGTGTTTTGCTATATCTAACTATAGCCTGAATTTCCCTGGTTTTAGCTGTGATTGTAACTTTTTTTATTGTTGATTTTTTTAAAAATACTTTATGTTCATAATTTGATTATATTGAAAATTAATATAGTGCTTTGAGATGATTCTGTTTATTTTCGTTGATAAACTCTTGCTTGAATGATAGCTTACAGCGAAGCTTGAAGGAAAAAACAGGTTTTCTGTTTTTTATGTTAAAAAACCAAATTGAACTAGTTCCCGTTCAAATTTTCCAGTTTTTCAAAATTTTATTTTGGTTAGTTTTTTAGATAAAAACCGAACCGAACCGAACCGAAAATGCTCACCTCTACTATTTAATAACAACTAGCATCAATTTTCGGGGTTACAAGCTTGTCTTCTTCCCCATGAAAGCTTCAATAGCAACTGAAAAGGCTCCCTATAAATGAGTCATAGCTCGTTCGAGTTGAAAATTTAGTGTGTTCGAGTTCGACGAAGAAGAAGAAAAAGTCGAGGAGAAGTCTGCGAGGTTCATCGAGTAGGTGTTTGTGTGTGTTCCTGTGTGGGAGGGGGGCTTGCTGGTTAAGATTCAGATAATGAGAGATACAGAGACCAAAGGGAGGGACGGCGGCTAGTTTTGTTTTTAGGGAATGCTATTTTAGGTTTAGAGTTAGAAAAAACATCCTATTTATACTTGTTTTTTTTTTAAGTGTTGGTCTGGTTGAACCAGTTCGGTTCAATTGGTTTCAGACTTTGAAAACCGAACCAAAACTTTTTTGTAATTTTTAATTGGTTAATTCGATTTGTTTTTGTTTTTTTGTTTTTTCAGTTTATCAATTTTTTTATCCACTCATAAATTAAATTACTCCCCTCAGGACTTTGAGGCAGTGCTTTAGTCGGCTTATATCATGTAGATATATGTGAGCCTGGAAGTTTGAACATCCTTCGACTGGATGGAAGTTCATCGATGGGCTAAAATCCTGATCGAAAGCATTATCGGATGCTTGTTTACATACCAAATGTGAAAGCCCTTTATTTTATACGCGGGAGCTTGTCCCAAGATAATTTGACCGGTTGCATTCCCAAATCCATTTCAAGGATAAGCAAGCTCGGGGTTCTAAGATTAGAATCCAATTAGTTAGCAGGAGAGATACCACAGGAGCTTGGAAAATATTTTTACATGTAATATGATTTTTTCAAATGAAAACCTTACACAATTAAAATAAGCATTAACAAGAATTCAGGTAATTTGCATTAATGAGAACAAATATATATATATATATATATATATATATATATATATATATATATATATATATTTGTTCTCATTAATGCAAATTACCTGAATTCTTGTTAATGCTTATTTTAATTGTGTAATATATATATCCAAAGCCCTCTTTCCTTGGTCATTTTGTTTTCTAGAAAAAACATATCTTTTTGGCCATAATAATATTTTCTTAAATTAAAACTTAGCACCATGTGAAAATAATTTTTTTTATATAAAAAAAGCATGTGTGGGAATTCTAATGCTGTGGTATGAGAAAATAAAAGAATAATTATTTATTTATATATATATATATATATATATATATATATATATATATATATATATATATCATTGAATTGCCACGTCGTTCTCATGTTTTTTTAATTCTAAATATGTCATATTTAGTGGCAACCTGTTTGTTTTTGTGTTTTAAAAACGTTTTTGAAAAAAATTAATTTTTTTTTATTTCAAATTAATATTTTTTTGGTGTTTTTAGATCATTTTGATACGCCAATATCAAAATGATTTTTAAAAATAAAAAATATTATTTTAATATATTTATGAGTGAAAAACACTTTAAAAAACAACTACAGCCACACTCTCAAAACAAGCAAGTAAAAAAAATCTTTTCAGGCTGGATCTATTTTTTACCATGATTAGAAACGGAGGACCACCTCCACAAAATCATTATTGGGAAAATAAATATATGAACATTAAAATCATCAGTTTTTATTGTTGGAATGTGTTCGTCGGAAATCTTTATGTTTACTCTTTTATTTTTCATTAATTTTCTCTTTTTTTTTGGATATTCAAGAAATGAAAATGTAAAGAAAATAAATTTTCATAGCTAAACTATAAACTTTACAAACTGCTATGACCAAAATGTAAAGATTTTAGCAAAAATACACGGTGGTGAATGAATAGTAAAATATAAGTGCGTGCTTAGTAAATTTTAAATGGTAAAAACGCATGTTGTTTTGTTTTTTTTTATATATAATAATAATAGTTGTCCTCTTTGGTTACCTCTTTTTTTTCTTTTTACGATAAAAAATACTCATTTACTATATACTAGCAAAAAAAGAAATTCTCAATTCTGGTGTTATTCTTTCTAGCGTTGACTAGAAACACAGGAAAACTAAGTTCAATAATCATCTAATTTGGAGTTTACATAATTTTACATGGATTACTTAGACGAAGAGGAAGAAGAATTGCTGTATTATTTGTTAGTGGATATTATTTGTAAGTCACTACTTGTTTATTTGTTGATAATTTATTTGATTTTAGTGAAATTTAGATTAGAGGGTTTTTTTTTTATTAACGTAGTTATCCGGACCAATTTGCGTGTATCTCAACTAATCCCACAGGCCCTGAAGTTAACGACCATGTAAG
The DNA here is from genome assembly GCA_007827005.2 of Populus simonii. Classification (NCBI taxonomy): domain Eukaryota; kingdom Viridiplantae; phylum Streptophyta; class Magnoliopsida; order Malpighiales; family Salicaceae; genus Populus; species Populus simonii. The sequence goes on along the minus strand of CM017465.2, from coordinate 16,185,154 downwards.
CCTGAAGTGGCTATGGGATTTGTGGGATTCGAACTGGTAATTTTTAAAGAACAAACTTAAAATCTGACCAATTGAACCACACATCTTAGAGTTAGTTAGGTTAGAGGGTTTTATCGAGAAATATCATTGATTGTTTCATCACTTTCCTCGCCCTTTTTTTCCTTTTCTGGTAGGACCCGAATCTTTACATTTATGTACATTGTATTTCTTTTATTCATGATATGTATAATATGCCTAAATATCGAGTGTGTGTGTTGATGTATGCATACATGTGGTCAAAGGTTGGTTTAAAACAGAGAACCAAACCTAGTGGCAACTAATTGGACTAAAATTTATAAAAATATAATAAAAGACATGTTCACATATAATTGCATTGCTTTAGGTTTGTTTTAGGATATTGATTGGGCTTGGTTTTAGTGTTTATAGTTTTTTTTTTTTTTTTTTTCATGTTTTAAGTTTGCTGTGTTTTTTTTTAAGCATTTCGCTAATTATTATTTTGGTTGTTTTTTTCTTTTATATAAGCATAGCTTTTTATGATCTTTTTATTTCTTTTATACATGCTGCTTTCTTTAGACTGTGTTATCTATTCCTCGTACTCTCTTTATTTTTCCTTAATTGTTCTCTTTTTAGTAATTCAAATGTATGTTTTAAAAGAAATGAGAAAGTTATATGCTATTTCTTTTAGTTTGTTTTTTTTATTCTCCAGCTTGTTTTGCACTTTGATGTTACTCATGTGTTATTTATCTGTTTATATTTATTTTCTTGCCTTCTGTGCTCATTCGACTTTTCTCATTGTTGTTTGTTGGATTGATTGATCATCCTACCTTATTATTGGGTTAGCATCTCTTTTTAGGTGGTGTTAGTGAATACAGTTAAAATTGTATTTTTAAAAAATTTAAAAATTATTTTACTTCAAATTTATTTTTTAATCTTTATATTGTTTTGATATGCTTAAGTCAAAAATAATTTTTAAAATAATAAAAAAATTATTTTAATATATTTTTAAATAAAAAATACTTTAAACCATTCTAGCTGGGTATAACATTCTCAAACATTTCTATTACAGTGTAGCACATTTTGGAGGGCATATGAAACAAAAGCCAGCTACAGGAAGTAGAATTCAAAGCTACAGTAGAAAAACCACACCCATTTCCGACAGCTACGGTTTGATTACACATCAAGCTCGAGTGCTCGATCATACAAACAACAAAGAACCCAAAACCCAATGCTAAACTAGAGCTTTGTTGAACAAATCAGGAAGCCATAATTAGACACGAAAAACACAGAATGGCAATTTGCCAAAGAAACATTTTTTATGCTAATTATATGCAATCTTCTGAAGAAAACCACGGAATGATAAATAATTAATTGAAGTAGTTTAATTATCGTGGCACCATCTCTTGAAAAGTCAATTCATGCATGCTCCCGCGACTCGATTGTTCTTATTCCTTTCTCATTATTCTAACCCCCCATGCTAACCGGTTCAACCATACATGCGTGGCGCGCAGAGAGAGAGAGAGAGAGAATTCTATTTTCCACCATTACAAATTCAGCCACGGGAATTCCCATGAGTAGACAAGGATGGAGAGAATAATTTCCAAGGCAAGAACGGCAAGAAATATTGCTAAATGGGGCTGATAAAAGCAAAAATGCGATGCGATCCCATCACGAGAACGCACCAATCAAGTGGACAAGCCCCCTAATGAAGAGGAGAGAGAAGAGCAGGTCGAGAGGCAAAGTAGAAAATTCCGAGGAGAACTTGCCTCCAAAGGAAAATAGAATTGTAGAAACTTAAACAGGTGGTACGAGTTGATTTTAACCATGTTTAGACTGAAAGATCACATGCTATTTTTTTTTTATTTTTTTTTTTTGGTAATCCAGGGTGTCCGGGCCAGCTTACGCGCACCACAACTAATTCCCGGACCCACTGAATACCCTGCAAGCCCAGTAAGCATGTAAGACACCGCGGGGATGACAGGCGTGCATGCTAGGGCTCGAACCCAGGTGACAGAGGCAAGGAAACCTTGCCTCTGTCGCTGGGCTACAAGCCCTGGTGCAGATCACATGCTATATTCGTTCTATAGGAACTAGATCGCTGAATGTTATTTTATATTATGGTATTTTCAAGTGTTTATAATAAATTCTACAAGAAAAAAATAGATATTGAAAACAAAATGATGATACACAGATATGGAGTAGTTTAAAAATGAAAAAAAAAGAAAGATCTTGAGTCTCAAAATCTAGAAAGGCAACAAAGCAGGTCATGATGAATCTTATAAATTTGGATTAATCTTTTAAAATTATAACCTGATAAATTTCAAATTTAAATTCAATCAAAAAACTCAATTCTCATCTAATTTAGTATTGAAGGATATGATTATATATATAAAAAAATCAATCTAAAAAAATTTTCAATGCAAAAAAAAATAGTAATGAAAATAATGAGGATCAAATCTAAAAGAAAAAATAATAAAGAAGGGTGAAATTAAAAAAATTTCAAATTCAAAAACCATCTCAAATAAAAAAAACAACAATAAAAAGAATAAGAACCAAATCCGACAGATTAAAAAATTAAAATAGAATGAAATTGAAAAAAAAATAATTATAAATTTATTAAAATAAAACAAATAGGAATAAAAAAGAAGAAGGACTGTATCCAAAGGGGAAAAAAACCTGAAAGACTAAAATGCAAATTTGGAGGGTTAGGCACTAATTTATAGAAGGAAATAGAAAAGAAAAGGAAAAGGTTGTAGGCGCTGAACAAAAGGTTCATTGACCACACATGTCATTTAGAGAAAAAAAGAATGTCGAGACAAATCGAATGACGCGGCATGGCAACGACTTTGATCGTTGAAGTTAGTCGTATGCACACCTGAAAGTTACAAAAAGGATGGCACATGCAATGCACGCTTCAACAACTTTTTTATTTTTCTTTATTTATCAAAATGCGACATTTCCCTTAAACCAGATAATTATTATGAAATAACAAATATGATCCTGGAGTCAAACTTTGAGAATTTTGATTTTAAGGGCAATAGAATCATTATATTGTGCTTCAAAAGGTGAGATATCAAGAAATCTTTTATACCATAGTTAACTTTTTTTCCTTTCTTTTAAGTGCAGTAAGTTAATTTAACTATGCAAAAAAGTTGTTCAAAAACAATATTACCCCCGAATAATTCAAGAATGACAAAAGACCCCATAAAAGACCTATTCAACCCTTTAATATCAGTTCATTTAATTTTTTTATGAAGAGAAAAGCCATCATTTTACTATTTCAATCCATAATAAAACATGAAATTTGTATATATTTTTTTAAAATCAATGCTTTTAGTAATAGAGTTTTAGGTGTATTTGTGGAAAATAAGGAAGGAAAATGCATTGTAAATTTATGCTTTGGATCACTTTTTAATCCTTGTAGGTGATAAAATGGACGCATCTAATTGAGATTTATCATGAGACTTGAATTTAGTGTGGAGATTCTTGCAAAAATTACATTATTGGTTTGCATTCATGAAGAAAATTGCGTGTAATCTGATCAATAGGATCTATCAATATTTTTTAAAACAATTTTTTGCTGGCCCAAACTCGTTTTAACAACGGCCCAGGGTCTTTGAAAACAAGTATATTTACTGACTTTGATTGGTGAGTATTTAATTTCATATTATAACATGTTTTTAAAATTATTTTTTGTTTTAAAAAATATCAAATTAATATTTTTTTATATGATTTTGACGTATTAATATCAATAATAAAAAAATAAAAAAAAATATTATTATAATAAATTTTCAACAAATATTTTTAAAAAATACTCTACACTACAATATTAAACACACATTAATCAGAGAAGGAGAGAGATACTGGTTCGCCAGGAATAAAAAGAGTCTTTATCTTGGTAAAAGTTGTGCCTTTTTCGGACATGCTTTTCCAACTCGTGGAAGAACAAAACAATTTTTATTCATATTCTATTTACATTTCTTATTTATTTCTTGAAAAGTGTTTTTTTTAATAATTTTCATAGAAAGTTGATTTTTTTTTATGTTTAACAATATCATATAAAATGAGTTGAAAACATTTCATAGTGATTGACTTTGCCATGAAAATGAGCTGGAGAAATCACTTATTAATGTTTAATTTCTTAAAAGTTTATCAAAAAAATAAATACTAAATTTAATAGATACCAAAATTGAAGGATGATGAAATTGAAAAAAAAATCAAAATTTATAAATTATTCAAAATAAAATAAATAATCACTTTATATTGAACTTTCATGAAGTTAAATAAATATAAGAAAGCTCATAAATTGGTTTATAAAAAAATGTTTTCATGAAACAATGACCCATATTTGTATTTTAAGTGAAATTTGTTTTTCTTAAAATAAATTTTAATTGTACCAAATAAATTTTAATTGTATTGTCATTGTTTTATTTTTCAAGACAAGTGTCATCTTTCACGTGTTTAGAATTCATGTCATGTTTCTAAACTAAAACTATCATCCCCAATGTTAAAATAGATTGAAGGACGAAACCGAAAGGAAATGATAAAAAAATATCATGACAGTCAAATTAGAAAAAATAAAAAATAAAGTTCGAGGGCTATGTTCCGTTTACTCAAAATTAAAAAAAAAATATATTCGGGAAAAACATTTAATCTATTGTAGCTCCAATATTTTCAACATTCGGTCCTTAAAATTTTACATTTTTTCATTTCAATTATTAAACTTTATTTATTTTCAATTGCATCCATACAAGTCATGTTGACATGATTTATTTATTGCTCCATGTGTCATTAAATATTTCAATATTAAATTAAAATTAATTTTACAAAAATAATAATTATGTTGTCCTCAAAACTAAAATTGATCAAAATTAATAATTTTAATTTTTTTTCAAATGGCGTAGAGATGTTAAATTGGTATTTAAAGTTTCACTTTTTTAATATTTGATCACTCTTTTTTGAGTTTTTTACTTTTTAATCCTTAAGTTCTTATTATTATTATTATTATTATAGTGTTTGAATATCTAAAGAAAAGAGACAAAGACATGGAGAAAGAGCTCTAAAAGATCAAATTACAACAACTAGTAACTATAATTTTGAAGTATTTTATTTTTTTTTAAGAGGGGAATTATTTAAAATATATTTTTCATTAAATGATGTCTTACAAAATAGATCGAAGCTCGAATTTTTTTTTTAATTGTTTTAATTTTAAGGTTTCTTGTCAGCTAAAAATATATTTTCATAGTTAATAATAGTGTTTTAGAGTTCATTTGATGAGGTTTTCATTTTTTTGTTAGTAAATATTATTTTAAAATTTAGGTTTTTAGAGTCCCTAACTTGGACATTGATTTTCTAAAAATCAGAATTAACTTTGATAGTTGAGAAATGTCGCAAGTGAATGAAGTGTCATTCACATCTTTGGACCTTGGTCACCAGCTTAACATTCCAGGCTCAAGAGCACCCGGTTTACTTAATATAATTATTTATCTAAGATTTCCCCCAATAATATAATTATTTATCTAAGATTTCCCCCAATAATATCTAACACGGATTGAATATATATCAAATTATTTTTTATTGTAAAATTTTATATAGTTTTTCCTAGATTTTATATTGTTTGATATCTCATTTAAAATTATCAATTTATGATTCTGTGCTTTTTAATTGCAACTTTCTTTTTAAAATGTTATAGGTTTTAATTTAAAACAATATTTTAGATTAAAAAAATACATGTTTTTATAAAACAAAAGAAAAAGAAGGAGAAACATATAAATAAGAGAATAAAGTTTGGACGAGAAAGATACATTTTTAACTTTTTATTTCAAATCAATAGAATGTTTTCTAATTTATATTTCAATTGTTTTTATTTTTTATTCAATAAAACATACTGTTAATACAAAAATACATCATCAAGAAAAGAGAATGTTGATGAAATGTTTTTATAATATAATTTAAATCATTATATCCCCTAATAATATTTAATTTTATTGCCACGTAATTCAATTAAAAAATTACCCACGTTAGTAGGTCAAAATTTTACATTTGCATCAATATTTTACTTCTTATAATAGACATCAAGTTCTCTATTTAATCTGTAATTAACATTAATATTTTTTTGTGATTTACCAATTTATATATTTTTTAATTCATATTATAAAACATAACAGATGAATGATGCGTCATTCGTTGTTTTGGGTTAAGGCGCAGGGCCCATCTCTCTAGCTTAGGTTCGCCTGAACTTTTTCCAAGCGCCCCTAAGTTATATTTTACAACTTTAAATAAGTTTATTCAGAAGATATTTAAAATAATTAATTGATTATACATGATTTTCAAATAGTATTATAATTTTTCAAATAATATTAAAAATAATTTTTTTAAAATAAAAAAATATAATTTTAAAATATTTTCAATAAAAAAACTTTTAAAACAATAACTATTATAATATTAAACATTCTTTTAATTTTTTTTTTGAAAAGCATCTCAAAACGCTAAAACTGTGATAAACATAGGAGCTACTAAAACGAGCGAAAGAAAGAACAAATAAAATCTGGATTTGGGGGTTAGGGTTAGGAAAAAACAAAATGGAGGGATGGGATCCAAACACGAAATCAACACTGACCCAGATCCCGCTGTTAACAACGAAGGCAGGTCCAAGAGATGGAGCTGCATGGACAACGAGGCTGAAAGAGGAATACAAGGCTTTGATCGCCTATACACAGATGAACAAGTCAAACGATAACGATTGGTTTCGTATCTCGGCAGCCAATCCTGAAGGGACACGTTGGACTGGCAAGTGCTGGTACGTCCATAATCTCCTCAAGTACGAGTTTGATCTTCAGTTTGATATTCCTGTTACCTACCCTTCTACCGCGCCTGAACTCGAGTTGCCTCAGCTTGATGGAAAACTCAGAAGGTTGATTTCTTGTCCTTTTATCCCTTTTCTTTTTTTTTTTTGATTTTTTTTGATTTTTTTATTAAAATTGTTTTCGGCGATCATGTTTGTAGATGTATAGAGGAGGGAAGATTTGTCTGACGGTTCATTTCAAGCCGCTCTGGGCTAAAAATTGGTATGTTTTAATTAAATTGAATCAGTGTTGGGTTGATGGTTTGATTGATTTTTTTGATATTGTGGATTAAGGATTTTTTTGATATTGTGGATTGAGATTTTTTTTTTGTTTGTTGAAGAATTATTGTAAACTGAAAACGAATGAAGAGATCAAACAATATGTATTGTTGAGATGCTAAGATTTGGGACTATTAGAATGTGGAAACTTTACTTTTATATGCACAATTCATAGTTGAATTTTCATTTATTAATGAAATTGGAGAAATAGCATGGGGAGTCGAATAAGTTAGTCTGCTAAGGTTATCATTATGTTTTTTCTTTATTAACGGAGCTCATTTGTCGATTCTTCTCATTTTTGTAAGCTATTTTCCCATGGACTCTTACGAGGAGTTTTGTTGTTTTGTTGTACTTTTTTTTCTTTGTTTACTCAGTAGTTGCACTACCCCTGGCTGTCTGTTTTGTGGTGGTTGGTCTGCTTTAGGGACTCTGAACATTAATGTTCTAAGTTACATTATGTATGAATTGGCATGAGATAATATTGATTTTCAGAGGTGGGCATTCCCTTATTTGGTCAAAAATGGATTTATCTCTTGGAACTTCTTATGTTGCTGATACCGTTCTGCTTCTTGAATTACATTTTATCTTACTAGCTTTCATCCAATCTCACCTTATAATTTATTTTTTATCCTTTCCATTTAGTGGAATTATGAACTGATAAAATATTTTGAATTTTGCTCCTGGTTGGCCAGTCCTAGGTTTGGCATAGCACATGCACTTTGTTTGGGTCTTGCTCCATGGCTCGCGGCAGAGGTCCCAGTCCTTGTGGATTCTGGTATGATTAAGCACAAAGATGATGCAACCTCAACCAGTGAGTCTTAGTTATTCAATGAACCATTCCGGCTGTAAAAGTATCTAGTGTCAGATTTCTTGACTTGGTCATAGAGAATAAGCATTAAATCATAAATGTACAACTTCGAGGAGTGTGAAATCCATCTGCTGAGATTGCAATTTCTATTGGTTTGGATACATAGACTTGAATTTTGTAACTCTTAGTTTCAAAATGCAGATACATAATGATAATATTCCCCATTTATGTCAATTTTGTGTGTGTGTACTTTTGATAGCTTAATGATACCATGAGCTGTTTCTTTATTAAATCTCAGATACATTTTTTGGGATTTATTTATGTGCTCCTGTCCTTCTTGCAAAATAATAGCTCCTATTTTATTAAAAACAAATCTGTGAGGGATTAAAAAGTTCTCTCTTGAAATTTTTTTTTACCTTATCCCAATCTTGTTAGAGGAACCCTTTCTTTCCTCGAAGCTCCCTGACAACAACAATTGCAGCAGTTTGTTGCTGATTGTACTTTGGTTCATCGTAGCTTGTCGTTCAGCTTGGTAATTGGTTCATCATGCCAGCGGAAGCATGCCATAAACATGACAATAAAAGCCTCTTAGGAGTAAACAGAGGAAAAATAAAACAAACACTCACTAACTGTACAGAGATTCTAATTGAGTTGTGATAATAACTGAAGGTGAACTTGATCTCCTCTGTTTGTGCTTGTTTGATGATGTTTGTCATGATTTTTTTTTAGGTGTTTTTCAAAAACAAATTTAGACTTGAAAAAATATTAAATTGATATTTTTTTTATTGTTTTATAATGATTTGATGTACTAATATTAAAAAAAAATAAAAAAAATATTTAATTTATTTTGATAAGAATTCAGTCAAAATTTTATTATAGATTTTCAATCATTTTGTTGAACAAGAAACTATAACCTTATTCTAAGAATTCTAGGGAAAAATGCAGAAGAAATTCGCTTTTCCTTTTCTTTTTTCAACAAAGGTAAAATATCATGTTCATTTTAGTTTTTGATAAAAATAATCAATCAGGGCCTTCATAGTTGGTAAGAATATATCATAAGCATCCTTTTCGGTTTTTTTTTTCCTTTTGAAACTGTTCATACCTAAACGAATCTAACTAGTTTGTGTTCATGCCGTGAGTTGAAGACAAGACAGGTTGCTGGTGTTCGGAAGTGTTATTATGATTGTTTTTCAAAGTGTTTTTCATTCAGAAAAATATACCAATAATATTTTTTTATTTTTTAAAAATTATTTTTGAGATCAATACATCAAAATAATTTGAAAACATCAAAAATATATTATTTCAAAGAAAAAAAAAATTCAAATTTTTTTAGAGACGCTTTTTGAAAAGCACTCCCAAAAACTTTTGCATAAAATATGTTAAGATGAACAGAAAATGTGGCGTTTTAGCCTCAGAAGAAGCAATGCGCGGACTGCCAGCCTTTATAACTTGCAAATTGCAACAATCCCAGTTCCTTTCCCAGAGCATATCTCCCACCTTATTTCAATGCAGGCTTCGGGAAACAGAATATACATGTAGCAAGGATCACTGGTATAAATGAGGGGTAGTCTCTTACTCTCTTCGGTCACAGGTATCCTGATGCTTTGGATAAAGACATCCTTTCTCAGTTTCTTGGTCTAAGATCTACCACGTCACCGCACAAAACAAGTTCTATTAATATTCAATGATAAAGTGCTGTCTGTAAATGAATTTATACTAGCAAGGACCTAGAAGAGATTTACCTAAGAAGTAGAAGAGCTGCTAGCAGTATCACGCCTCTGCTGCGATGCTGATGATCCAACGTAAATATGTGGTGTTTGGTATATTCTTTGTCAATCCGCTCCCTTGCTCATCTCACACCGTTTCTCGAGTTCAGGACCACTGTTGGAGTGCACAGAGAAGTTGGAGACCCTCCGACAAAGACTTGATATTATAGCAATCTGGGATTGTCAAGGATCGAAGTGAATCCAGGTTCTCCACCCATGTTGGCAATTCCATAAGTTTTGGACAGCCATGGGTTTCGATGGTTTCCAATGCGGTAAAGAATCCCAATCCCTCAGGCAGAGACGCTAGCTCTGCACAGCTTATGGTGGTCAAACTTTTAAGTGCAGAGAGATGTTGCAGGCCATTTCGCAGAGAAGCCAGATATGAACAATACATAATAGATAGGCGCTCAAGGGCTGTGGCAAAGTTAAGCTGTGACAATTCTCAATAGAGAGTGATCGGAGCGAGCTCATTCCTTCTAGGATTTCCTTTGGCAAGGAGGCTAAACTAGGACACTCAATAATCTCCAAAATCTCTAGAGATGTTAACCTTGTCAATCCACGTGGCAAAGTGTCCAGCTCCTGACACCAACCAATTCTTAACGACCTCAAATCTCTGAGTTTTCCAAAGTTTTCAGGGACTGAGTTAAGCCTGGGACGAGAGAATTGTCAAAGATAGAAGTGAATTGTTTTCGAACAGTGCTTTTGGCATGGAAGTAACCACGGGAATTTCTCAATAAGAGCGGTTGTAGCTGACGTGTGCGTGTGTTGTTGATACTGACAAGTTCAGTCCCTGAAGAGAACACGCACTAACTGGAATCCTTAATGACTTGCAAGAAATCCAAGCAATGGAGAATTTCCCTTTTTTGTGTTTTACAAATATAAATAAGCAAAAGACAAGTCAAATTTCTAGCACAATTTAAAATCCCATAAGCAAAATACATTTCTAGCACGAACGAAGATGACATAATTGAAGGATGTTATATATATATATATATATATATATATATATATATATATATATATATATATATATATAAAGAGTCTTAAATATCATTAAAAAACCACTTCATACACAACACGCTCCAATTCGATTAAACCTAAATAAAACGACTTGAATCGTTGATATTAACCGAGGCATAATATATGTTACGAGATGTATTTAGCTTAGCCTCGTATTATTCCTTTCAGTTTCACTCTCCAATCTGAAAGCACCCGACTAGTAATTAGGACCAGCTGCAAGAATCTCCTCGGTCAGCATGTTGTTCTTTCCAATCTTATAATTTGTGAACACCGCGAAATTATTCTTGAAAAGACCAGCCAGCTTCAACTGGGTATTCTTGTATGCATTCTTGTCCGTCCACTACAAGTAAAATTACATGCATTAATGGAAGGCACATGTTTGAAGGGTTAAGAAATAAGCAGAGAAATATGATAAAGACAGCCAACATACAGTGTTCACAGGATCCAAGATTTCTGAAGGCACGCCCTCAATCTCAGTTGGGATTTCGAGACCAAAAACTTCAGTCTTTTTATAGCTAGCATTCAAAAGGCTACCGGAGTGGATTGCATCGATGATCCTCCGAGTGTATGCCAACTTGATACGTTTTCCGGATCCATAACTGCCAAACACTTGGAAAATTATCCATTGAACCGAAATGTGTGATATATAAAATGTGTCAATTGTCAAGCAGCATACCTTCCACCTGACCAACCGGTATTGACAAGCCATCCTGTAGCCCCATGTTTCTGCATCTTTTCAGACAGCATGGCAGCATACTTGGTAGGATGCATCATTATAAATGCTGCACCAAAGCAGGCTGAAAATGTTGCCTGTGGCTCCTTAATACCATCCTCTGTCCCGGCTACCTGTTTAGGAGTTGAGATAATTACTAATCAAGGCTCTCTATTGAACCAAGAGTCTAAATGACCTTGTCAAGTTGAAGGGGGAAGTAGAACATCTATTACAGATCAATCTGGGATCGGATTGAAGATGGGACAAGTTTATGATTACCAGAGCTGTATAACCACTGATAAAGTGATACATGGTCTGTGCCAAGCTCAGCTTGCTCACAGGTGGGAGCACGCCAAATGCATCACATGCCAGTAGAATGATGTTCTTCGGATGGGGACCAACGCACGGTATCCTAGCATTTGGAATGTAATCAATAGGATATGCTGCTCGCGTGTTTTCTGCAACCAGAAAAACCAGCTTAGCATGTATCGAGGTGAGTTTGCAAGAAGAGCTGAGTTAGCAGCCCAATAGAGGAGATTTTTAATTTTACAAAAATCCTTTTGATATGCATAAACGAGTAGTATAGACATCTTATTTCAGCTCAATCAAATATATGTTGATTTATTATTACCTGTAACTGAGCTGTCCATGTAATCCACTTCTCGAGTATGCTCATCAAACACCACATTCTCCAAGACTACCAAATATAGGCAATTTTCTTATTAGCTATAATCAGTACAGCCAAAAGGAAATCACTAAAAAATGGAGAACAATATCATGTGCTTGCTGAAGTGAAGCGCTTCCACATCACAAGTTCTCATTTGATGTTATCCATATTAGAGAATAAAACTTGTTGGCATTTTCTCAAAACAAGGAATTGGAAGACGGATCAATATACATATATATATATATTACCAGTCCCAAACTTGATGGCATTCCAAATATCGGGCTCCTTCTCTCTCGAGAGATCAATGCACTTGGCATAGCAACCGCCTTCTATGTTTGACACACCATTCTCACTCCAGCAATGTTCGTCGTCTCCAATTAAATACCTATTATGATCTGTGGACAGAGTTGTCTTCCCGGTACCTGCGACAAACAAAACCAAAGGAAGAATTGTTAGCAACAATTTGTAATAGAAACGAGTATCATGTGGAGATCGTACGAGGCACATATCAGTAGGCAGTTGATTGCTCCATGTTGCACGGTTAAGTTCCAAGGTAACTGTACCTGATAATCCAAAGAAGAGGGCAACATCCCCATCTTTCCCCATATTGCAGCCAGAGTGAAGGGAGAGGATTTGACGCTTAGGCATGAGATAATGCATTACCCCGAATAGACCCTTCTTCATTTCCCCAGCATATTGGGTGCCAAGGATGACCATCTCCTTCCTAGCAAGATTGATGTCTATGCTAGTAGAGGAAGTCATGTAATGGGTGTAACGGTTACATGGGAACTGTCCGGCGTTGTATATAGTGAAGTCCGGAGTTCCGAAGTTCTCTAGCTCTTCAGGAGTGGGTCGGATACACCTGTAACCCACCCAATTATCGAAAATAAACTAAACTAACACATCATCGCATCTCTTGTCACACTTGCCTAACTTTTTTTATTAAGGGTGAACAATTGGAAGCAAATAATTTTGCACCGTCAATGCATTCTAAGCTAGGAACAGCTAACATGTCTAGGAAACAATGCATGGAAAATTACCTAAAATTCAAAGCATATGAAAGAAAGGGAGACAAATTGTTAAAATGACTAGGTAGCTTTCGCCTCATCACTTACATGTTGTGCATGAACAAGGAATGGTAAGCCCTGGCTGAAACGATACGAACTTTAATTCTGTGTTCAGGGTCCCAATTCAGGAACTGGTCATTTACAAAGACCTGAAATGCAGGTTTACCATTGTCACTCTCACATCAGTTAACAAATCACCACAAAACGTAAAAGATGTTTTTTTCTTAAAGGATGAAAAGACTATATGTATTGCTGAGTAGCTCAGATACAAATCAGATGACAGTCAAAATGTCAATCATTTATTTTTACCACGAATTTAGAAGCCTGGGATCATTTCTGTCCATGGAAAAACCTCAAAGTAGAAGACAGTACAGCAAAAACAGTTACATCAGAGGACCCTTCATGCCAATTATATTTCTGCTGTATATTTTCTAAGTGACTGCTTGAGAGTTACTCGATTAAATTATCAACTATCAAGCCTTCGTGTTCCAAACTAGTTGTTACGTTTATACTACCAATTCCTTGGCAGAAACAAATAGACATGAACCAAAGTAGCACAGCTTGACAAGTTCAATCAGTTCAGAGGAGCATGCAAAAGACCCTCAAATGTCCTGAAGGAAAGAACTTTGGATTGAGATGTAAGACCTCGTGCATTGAATATCATTTAGAATCTAGTGCTTGTTAGTTATAACCACTCATCAGCAACTCTTACTTTACATAGACACCACATTCAAATCAATCTTGTGGGATCTTCCACGACCAGCCTGTGGACACCAGTCGTGGAAGTGAAAAGGCCTGGATTAGCCACAACAGACAAAAAAAATTCCAAGCTCAGTGTATCTTAGCACCCGGTCCCAACTCACACAAACCTTGCAAGTTGCACCAGGGGCCATGTCAAAAAGAAAACATGGACAAAAAGAGGGCACGACTGCTTGGTTCCTGTTAAGACGTCAAGGTTACGATTCAATTCCAAGACAGCCAGAAAGAAGGTTTGGGCAGTCTGCAGATCTCTAATCTGTAATCTTGGGACCCGGGAAGCATAAGATTCGTGCAAACATATAGAGACAGGCCAAGGCCACGCCGCTATATGGATTCTTTCTTAATTAGCTTGTGCTACGCAAAGCTCTTAGCTTCTTCTTTTTTTGTTAACTTCTTAACGTAAAAAAAAGTTAGGCATTGTTATAGATTTTTCATGCAGCAAGAAAGTTTTTAATTATCTACTCAAAATATGATGCATTCATTTAAGAAAGTAAATCAAGGTTTATATTTGCCAAGAGATTTACTTAAAGACCAAGTCGTAAAGTTAAAAACAAGCACAAATAAAGATACTTGATTATGTGCCGCTAAAAGCTTTTTAGTTTTTTTAACTTAATAATATGGAACTAATATTTTATATAAGAAATGCAATACTTTAAATTCCATTAAAACAAAAATAATTTGTCAATAAAAGTCTTTTTTTTCTTATTAATATCTTTAATTTAAAAAAGCAAAATATTTTTTTCCTGCCATTTATTTAATAAAAAATAAAAGCTTTAAAAAGACATACCCAAAAAATCAAGTAAATTTAAAATAAAGATGAAAGATATATCTAACTAAAACTTTTTTATCTCATTAGCGTGCCTTTTTTTTATATTTTTATGCAAAATTTAACTATAATATTTGTTATAATTTCTTAGACAACATTCTATCATTATTTCCAAAGAAAATTTCAATTCTAAAAAAATAACACTCTAATAATTTTAATATGAGTGCATTAAAAAACTATAATAATAAAACAATGCTCGTGCTTTGTTGCAGAGAACCTTTTGAAAGCATCATTAAACCTAGCTCAAGTGGACATTATTGAAACCTTCGGCCCAAATTCTAACTTAGTTTGAATTTTAAATTAAACCATGTAGATGTTGATTTAATATGACCTGATCGACTTAACGAGTCTAAAATAAATCTAGAAGATCATTAAAAATATGGTTTGACATAAAAAAATCAAGATATATTTTTTTAATATTAAGGGGATGGCATGTCATATCATATCGATTTGAGTTAACCCACGACCCAGGTCATAGACCCGATTAAGCTTAATAAATTTATTTTTCTGAAATTATTTTTTATTTAATTGTATGATAATAATAATAATAATAAAATTGCAATAAAGCAACCAAATAAAACAAAATAAAAATTGATTATGATGGAATGAACAAAAATATTGATTGTTGGAGAACAATGTAAGAACTAAATAAAGTTTCATAAAATAATATCTAAAAATATATTAATTAATATAAAAATTTAAAAGAAATTATATATATTGTATTTTTAATTATTTAGTTTTTTAAAAATTAAATATGATTTGTTGGGAAAAGAAATTAAAAAGACAAGGCTAGGCATGTGAGCCTAGGTGGCCTGATGCAACTTAAGCCAGGCATGTCACATGTGTGGGCTTTTATTTTTATTTTTTAAATTAGATAAATAACATATTATTTGGGATTTAATCACCACAAAGATGATTTAAAAATCAGGTTATGCAATTTTTGAAATAAAACCTTTTTTTTTTACTTATTCTCACCTAAAAACATATGAAAAACACTTTTATAACTTTAATAAACTAATTTCCTACCTCAAAAAACTTAAAATTGGTTAAAAAACATAAAATTAAACAAAAAAAAAAAACACTCTTTTAACCTTGATAGCAATATGAAAGCTCAAAGACACTTTAATGACACTCCTTTCTTCAAGATGGCACCAAATTTAGCTATTTTTGTCAATGAATCAAACAAAAAAAACATCTTTTTCTCTTTTCTCTGTTATTTTTTTATATTTCTCTCTTTTCTCTCAAACTTGAAGACTAAAATATAAATAAAATGAGGTTTCAGAATAAATCTTCAAACTAAAGGGATACAATAAATTGAACAAAATCCTAAGGGTAAATTTTAAAAAAAAGGCGCTAATACTATTTTTTAAAAGGGCTACTATTTTATAAAACCTTTAGTTTTGGTCCCATCATTTTAATTTTTAGCAAAAAGCAAAATTGAATTTATTTATTTTTTTACAAAATCAAGAACCAACTCAATATTAAGATATGTTTTTTGAGACTATGATGACCCGACAAAAGCAATACAAAACAAGTCATTAAGTCAAATCACCAATTAACATAGTATAAAATGATGAAATTGAAAAAAAAAAAGTTCAGTGGTTGGAGAAAAAAATAATGACAAAAAAATAAAAATAAAGGGCTGGCATTTCATTTTACTTTCAATTTTTGTCCTTCATTTTTATTTTTGAAAAAAACAATTAAATTGAATTCTTTTCTGCAAAATTAATATTCAACTCAATGTCGAGACTTTGTTTTGAGAGCGCATAAATTAAAAAGAAAACAATACAAAATAAATTATCAAACTCAATCACCAACCAATATTACAATGTTATAGATGAAATTAAAAAAAAATCAATAATCTAAATAATAAAAATAAAAATAAATAAATGAAATTACGAATCCACATAATTTTCATTCAGGTGTCACAGTGTTTTAGTGTTTTAATGATGTCATTTAGTTTTTCTTTTTCAATTTTAATTTTAATTTTAATTATGGTCTCATGCAGAGACAGAAAAGAAAAGGGCCATATGCAATCGTAAATGTAGAGATGGGACTGTCGGGCCACTATGAAGCTTACCATTATCATCATTGTGGATTATAATATTTACATACAAAAACAGAGCTGTTATGGCTGTGGCAAGCAAACACTTTTTGTAAAAGAAATAATTGAATTTATGTGAGATTAGACTAAAATATTTTAAAAAGACGTATAAAAATTAATTACTAATTAGTTACTGGTTAATACTGTATTGTATAATGTTTCAGTTGTTATTGACAGCAAATTAGGACGTGTCTCCCTGAAATAAGAAGACCATCTAAACAATATGGACCCATACAAAGTTGTGACTGACAAGCGATTAATTGTTAATAAGTCAAGCAGGGGCTAATTACTTAAGGTAGCGTTTATTACTTTAATAATTGTTATTTTTTATTTATAAATATATTAAAATAATATTTTATTTTTATTTTTATATCATCCTATCAAAATAGTCTAATAATATATAAAAAAAAATTATATAAAATAAAATAAATTTTGCAAAAAAACATTTGGGCCGCTTGAGAAAGGCTTAATCTCTAGCAAGTGACAATTAATTCGACTTGTTTTTCACAGAAGGATTAATTTGAATAACCATAAAAGCAAAGAGAGCTCAACTTTAAGCGATCAATTATCAATATATATATACCTTGTCCAGCGAGTTCAAATAATCGACAGCTCTTTCTCTGTTAACCATGAAAGTATGTTCATCCATTTCAATATTAGGTGAGCCCCTGCAAAAAGGAAATTAGTGAATCAGAATTAAGGACTAAACTAATGTAAAGGGATCTAGATAATTAATTAATAGTAGCAAAAAATTGATTAGAAGAGACTTACTTTCCCCACCAAAGATCATCTTCGGTGGTTTCATCCCTGACAACACGTTTATCTCTTGGTGACCTGCCTGTTTTTGCCCCGGAAAGTGTAGCTAAGGCGCCAGATGATGCTATGAATGAACCTTTCTCGTACTTAATTGCTTGTTCATAGAGTTCTGCACCACATTAATTCAATGATGTTAAACTTAATACGTCTTCTAAGCCACGGGGACACGGTTCATATAGACAGTCTGATAAATTCGTCCAAGGAGCATGCAAGAGAGAGTGGAAATAATTAGACAAGGTGAAATCTCGAGGAAGGTTTGATTAATTATACCAGCAGGAGAAAGATTGTGGAGGTAATGGGTAAACTTGAGAGAACTGTCAGTAGCGCTGATGGTGGGCGTGTAATGATGATGATGTGCAATTTGTTGCCCCTCTCCCTTCCTTGCCGGGTCCCCTTTCACTAACTTTGGCCCTGTCTCTCTCATCAGCGATGCCAAGGAAGCACTGTAAAAAGCAGCAACATAAAAAAGAAATCATAAGGAATTGACCGCACCGTAACCAAATCGTAATTAATTTCTGAATACTATAATCTGATCACCTGATGGACTGGAGTTGCTGTTTCTGGCGTTCTTCTTCAGAGATAGCATTGAAAGCTCCCTGAGCTCCCTTGATGGGAGTGGTGGGTGCTGATTTTTTCCTCTGTAGAGAATGGAGTTCATCGATCGTTTTGGCTTTCACTGGTGTTCCACTGTCATCATGACACACGTCGTTTGCCTTCTTGTTATGATCTTGTGTCTGGATTTTAGGCAGCCCTTTCCGTCCAGTACTCCTAGGAGTATTGCTAGCAAAGCTAAACTCTCCATTGTCAGGTGCCCTGTTGTCCATCTTCTTCTTCTTCTTCTTCTATATGCGATCTGCAAAAGGTCACAGCCTTAAGATTTTATGCTATAATTGAATATTGAATACCCCTTGCAGATGGAACAAGAAGTTTCGAGCTGAAAAACTAACTGATCAGGATAAGAACGAAAAAGAAAACATCGAAATGCTAAAAAATAGTTGACAAGGATAAGGATGATGGCAGAGAAATTTCTTGAAACAAACAGAGGAAGGAAGGAAAATTGTCACTCACATACAGTTACTAAGTGTCAGATTTTTTTGTTTCTAACGCAAAGTGGAAGAGGCGGGATCCAAGCAAGTATGATCTCCAAATGCACTGGCTAATCCTCTTATAAAAGGCCAACTTAACCAGGGTTTAGTTAACCATAGTTAAGAGAGCCTTAGACAGTTAAGTTTATGCTGCTATAGCGACTAATGAACTGGAAAAATCCAAAGTCGAATTAAAACCAAAACAGTATGCAAGGCCATGTTGCGAGTATGGATATGGGTGTTTGGAAGCTGTCATGAAAATGGCATCTGGTCACACACGTCTTCCTTGCAAAGCACTAAAATCAGTCCTATCATGGATGTTAAACACTGGCCACATGAGAATGTGGCTATGATTGTTGGACGGAGAAATTTTATAGGGTTAATATTGTAATTGCCGAATAATATTTATATCATTAAAAAATTAATTTTATTTCATATTTTTGTGTTTATCACTCTCGTATTTTTAACTTTCCCAGAAAATATTAATAACTTTCCCAGAAAATATTAATCCACTGGGTGTGCTTTTTTGATCTGCACATGCGATGGATATAAACTAATCACAGGCCTTGCGTGAACGAGCGGCTGATGGGAAACGATCATATGATTTAAATCACTAAATATCAGCATGACTTGGAAACTCTTAATCATATTATATACGAAAAGTGATTTACACAATAGCGTAATCTGTGGATAAAAAGGACATCAACTTCTAGTCAATATTTTTAAATATTAATTGAGGGCTTGCTCAGAACATGTCAACCCCTTGATTTCTGCCCTCTCAAGACCTCCTCTCCTTGCTTTATAAAAATTCTAAATAAAAAGCTATCTACTTGACCATGCGTACACTGGCGCAGATGAATTTTGATTTTTTTTAAGATAATATTTTGTATTATAATAATAATTATTTTTGTTTAAATATATATTAAAATAATATTTTTTATGTTTAAAATTTTGTTTTTAATATTAGAAAAACGATTTAATTTTTTTTTGTAAAAAAAAAGGGCGTCTGTTACTGTCGAAGACTCAAAGAGCCACCGTCAACGCCGCATCACATCTGGTATTCAGCGAGTGGTCAGGCCCAATGAGTTTCAGCCCACCTACTATTCTTCTATTTTCTTTTTGTTTTTTTTTAGCAACATTTTTCTTCAGTTAACTCTTTTTTTGCGATGACATAAAAAATATATTGATTTATTAATCAAATCAAGTTTTTAAAGATAAATTAAATTAAGCTATTTTTTTTAATAAAATAAACAGATTTGGTTTAACTGCCATGTGTCCTAAAATCTTCAATTTTGTTTTGCTATAACGTGATGAAATTGATGTTCATGTCTTGTGATCATAGACGTACCTGGTTTTCAGTTTTTCAATTAAAAAAATCTCTGTAGTTTTCAATGAAAAAGAAATAATAACTAATGTTCAAGGTATTAATAGCCTAATAAAAGGTTGCTTGAGAATTTGATAAAAATTATATTAACAACATATTAAAATAATAAAAAATTAAAAGAATTATTTTTAAAAAAATATATATAATACAATCACAACACTAAACACGTCTAAATTGAGGAAAGCCACCAGACAAGAAACTGGAGACAGCACACCTTAGTTTCAGCGCCTGATGATTAAAACAAAACTGGAAAATGTTCAGTGGTCAACCGTGTGACTTGTTCCGCTCCCGTCCCGAGTTCGATCCTCTATGTGTACGCCTGTCACCCCCGCGGTGCCTTACCTGTTCACTGGGCTTGCAGGATATTCAGTGGGCCGTGGGGAATAGTCGTGGTGCGCGCAAGCTGGCCCGGACACCCCATGATAATAATAATAAAAAAAAACTGGAAAATGTTAGATAGAACTTATTTTTGCTGATCAAATAGACCTGGTTATGTTTTTTCTTTTAGGGAAGAAAAATTTACGGGAACATGTCTGGTCATTATGACATTAAATAACACGGAGTAATTTGTCTTTTTGTTTTATATTGTGGTATGAAATATTTTTTTAAAGTGATTTTTATTTAAAAATATTTTTTTATTTTTAATATCAAAATTATAAAAAAATATCAATTTAATATTTTTTTTATTAAACATTTTTAAAACATAATCAAACACAATTTCAAACCAAATCAAACAGTTTTAATCTACAAGGTATACCAATCCAAACATGGGGGTTTATTTTAAGTCTTCGCTGATGGTAATTTGCGACAGACAACGGAAGCAATTCCAAGGGAGGCCAAAGGGGTCCAAAATTTTCATCTAAATACCTGTCCTGAGATTCTGGATAAATTAGAAATTATTTTTTAAAATGTTTTTTATTTAGAAAAATATTATATATTTTTTGAAATTTATTTTTTAAATTAACATATTAAAATAACAAAAAATTAATTTAAAACTTCAAAATTAAAAAAAATAGAAATATAATATACCACAAAACCAAACAAGCTCCCCTAAAAATTTAATTTTTCTATTCTTCTTAGTCAAACGAGATTTGTTTTATTTTTAATTTGTAGGTTTTAGACTTTTAAGCACCGCACAGCTGCCGCAATTGAACAGTTAATTAATTAAGGTCAAAGAGGGGTTCCGAGTAGTAAGTACCTTACCACGTATAGGTCCTCTTATTGGGTCGGTTGTTAAACGAATGATTTATTTAATCGAAGTCAGACATGTATCTATCCTAGTTATGAAGCCACCACTTCGGTTTTGGATAGGCTTAACTCTGGCAATCCACGTCGGATCCACACACATTCTTGCTGCTCGTCCTTTGACCCCTGAGTCCTGCCAGCATTAACCACTTAATTAATTGATTATACATGGATTACGTAGGTGTTTCTCTTAATTGGAGTTTTTTTTTTGGCACAGCGTACCCCAAAAAACCCGGATTTCCCTATTTTTAGCAGTTTTTTTTTTTATTTTTAATTTAATTAGTTTTGCGATGAGTGTGTTGAACATAATTGTGGTGATAACGACGAGGACACTAGACGGAGCAATTTTCTTACACGTTCGTTGAATTTAAATAAAAAAGGATTATCGTGAGGATGTATATCTATATACTAGATCAGTGGTTTGAACCCATTTTTTCTCATTGTAAAAGGAATGTTGAGATGATATTAATGTTTTTAAATAGGTAAAAACAAATAATTAAGACATGAGTCATTAACTCAACTCTATTCAATAAGCACAATTAATTTAACAACAATTTTTTTTAAAAAAACGACATTAAATAAACTAAACCAAAAAAATTACAAAATGATCAACTAAAAAATGAACCCTTGTCAATATAAAAAAAAACTTATTGTCAATATTTGATAATAAAATAAAAGTTAAATGAGAATATGATAATCTTATAAAAAATAAAATAAAAAACAGTTGAATTTTAATAAAATTAAATGATCAAGGAAAAAAATAAATATAAATCAAATTAAAAAGTGAGAAAAAAACAATGTTAAGACAACATTTAATTTTGGCTGCCCATCATGATTTTTGAGAAGAGGGGAGAGAATAGTGGAAGGAAAAGAAAAAAAATCTATTAAAGTCCAATCACAACGCCTCAATTGACTTGCTTTGAACCATTAAGGAGAGTGCAACGCGCGGCTTCCAATGCTGCCATAAAAGTCACTGATTGGTTGACGAGGTACACCTACTACGCCACCTGAGTACCTTTTGAATGGAAGGTAAGTTGTAATTTTTTTTAGTAAAATATATATTTTTATAGTTTTTAGAGGTGTGATTTATATTTAAAAAATATTATACTATTGACAAAAAACCACCACATCTCTAAACCAAATACATTTAGTGCTTTACACCAACCTGTTTTCCCTACAAGTTTATCCTAGTTCCTGTACTTATCTTGGTTTTAATTTTGGTTTTTTAACACTCAATTATTTAAAATTAGCTGATTTTTATTTTATTTTATTAAACTAAGTATTGAAAAATTTTATTGATACTGTAAGATACTCATATAAAAAAATCAAAACAAATTATTGAGATAAATCTCAAATAAAATCAATGTAAAAGAATCAAATAAAAAAAAATTAAGAGACTAAAATAAATAAATAAAAACATAAATTTCTTACCTGTGAATCATTTCTTGATATTGGCAAACAAAGGCACCAAATACCTCTTCAAAATTCGATCTTGAAGCGCTAATTATTTTAAAACAATTAAAAAAAAGGAAATCATTGTTTGAACGTCCAATGAATGTCCTCACAAGCTACAGTGTTTTTATTAGTTTTTTTCTATAATGTAAGAGAAGATAGAAATGGATCGTGAAAAAAAGAAAAAGGAAAGGAAGTTCATAGGACGGGCTATTTCCCGAGTTAAAGTTGATTGGATTTGCCCTAACATCAATGGGTTGATTTCGGGAAGAAAGTTTGATAAAGACCATCAAATCGTGTGGACCCACGGAGAAAACTGAACGTCTCTCTCCTTTTAACGTGGGCCAAGATCGGGCCCATAATCATTCCCGATAGTTGTTTTAAGTTTAGTGCATGAGGCCCTGTTACTGAGAGGATAGAAGAAATAATTAGTCAAGGCCTGATAATGAATTGGTCTGACACAGGCCCAGTAATACTGGTCTTTAAAGTTTCTTTAGACGATCCACCATGCACAACTGGTTACACCAAATTGGGCACATTCCAATACAGTCACGAGCTACAAACTGGCAAGGCCCAAGCATGAGTTAAATTAGATTTTTTTTTTAATTTATTTTTAACATAAAAAAGATCTAAAAACAAAATAAAATATTTTTAAATAAAATCTAATTTTTTTGAAAACGTGGTTCATGCGGCCAGAACAAACGCACTTACGTAGTTTGTAGTTAGTTGGAAGTAACCTTCCCCGAAGTGGGAAAAAAGACGTCCAGAGTTAATTGATTAATTAAAAAAATACATAAATAAATAGGACGGCCCAAGGTGCTGGCAACAAGTATCTTTGAATGCACCCTAATAAAAAAAAAAATAAAAAAAAAATAAAAAAAAAATAAAAAATGAAAAGAACATGAATTCAAGCTAAAAATTGCCCTAAAAAGGGTAGGATCTGTTGTTGTTGGCTGGTGTTTTCTAATCTGTAAATAGCAATGTAGGTGGAATTCCTCTAAAATTGAAACCGAAGAAACATAATAATGGAGCTCAAGATTTTAAATTAATCATCGCATGATCAAATCTCAGCTTTACTCCAAGACTATGCTGCACTGTATTGCTCCTCAAGTTCTGAAACAGCTTGCTTGAAATTGGTTTTTAATTGTCTGTTTGTTTTTTTTTTAAATAAAATTATTTTATTGTGTTGATATTAAAAATAATTTTAAAAAATAAAAATATATATATTATTTTAATATATTTCTAAATAAAAAAACTTTAAAAATAAACACTTACCAACCCAGATTGAGCAACTTGCTATGTTATTTTTTGGTGAATAAAATTACTCGTTATAGCCCCGTTCATATCCTGAAACGTGAGTATAGCTACGCTCCACGATTTTCACACCAAAAGTTGTGGCAAACAGAGACCCAGAAATCTTAGAAAGCAATATCATTCACAACTTGAAGGCCCACCTCTTCTCACCTTATCTCTTTCCTAGGTGTGCTGCCCTATATCCCTCTCTTCTGAAGAACCAATGGTGGCCAGGAAGGCCTCGCTTGACCATTGGATCCCCAGGTGCATTTAGTAATCGAATGGACTGCAGACTGCTACGATGCAAGTCATGTGTCCGGCTAACTTGAGAGCAAAGGACAAGAACAAGCATGGCTTCGATTTTCTTCGTGGTATATACGGCTTCTTGTTAAAGAACAGCAAGAGATGCCAATTTCACGTCCTTATAGATCATAATGAGTGTGTAAATATCTGAATAAATTCCTGATTTTCCAGAAAGAATGGTAGTTTGATGCTCTCTTTTGTTTTTGTGCGGTGGCACTTCACATATTGTTGTCTGGTTCGGTTTTGAAATAGACGTGCCAATAAGAAAAAAATTAATGGTGTGCCGTTCATGTTTAATTTATCAAATCTCACATATCTAGACACGAAATGAATTTCGTTTTTTTTTTTTTAAGCTCGTCTTTGCTAATACATCTTTACTAGATGGATATGAGATTTCTTGTTGGCTGAGTTTTTTTAACATAAAAAATATTTAGTATTTTTTAAAAGGTAAAAAATAATAATACAAGATACAGATTATTGATTTGATGAGGTTTAATAAACTCAATTAATTTAATAACACGAATAAAAACAGACATCGTCAATAAATGAAACAAATAAAAAAATAACAATTATTATCTATAAAAAACAATTGTCAATATCATGCTTGGAAGGAGTAAAAAAAAAAGTTCGATGAAAACTTATCATCGCTTCGCTATGGACACTACTCAACTATTAGGAAGAGCTTACCAAGATAGCTATGATGTCATTGAGAAAGGCTTCACGACGACATCAAATGAGGTTGTATAGGCTATTAGAACAATAACTTGAAAAGTAAATCAAATAAAATATCATGTAGGGAACATCTCAAATTTATATTTAATCAAATAATTCAATTTAATCCAAAAATAAAAACTTTTTTTTAAAAAAACTAAATTTAACGAAGGAAAACAAATACTCAGGTCGATTTTAAAATTAATGAAAAATCTTATAAAAAGCAAGATAGAAAGAAAAAAAATCAAACTTCGACGAATCTCCAAACTTGAGTTTATCTTCTAAACTCATATTTTTTAAAATCCTAAATTCGGTCCAATCAAAAAATTGAATTCCAAGAATCATTTTTTTTTAAAAAAATTACTTTCTAGCATACCATCTCTTAATATTAAATGTTAAGGATTAGCCATGTAGAAGATTGGTGGCCAAAACTGAACCCGGGGAATAGCACTGGGTCATGTCTTTATGGGAAGGTGACCTGGACTCTTTTCCAAACCCATATAGATACAAGCAGAGCTGGCAAGGCTTATTTTGCCCGAACCCATCATCATATACATGTCTGGTTAAATTGCTAAGTAAAAAGAGAGAAGCAAATTACAAGGCGATAAAATGTCCCGTATCATTTATAAATGGGAGAATATGACTCTCTTTTTTGTTTTTTTCTCAAGTGTTGAAATTAAAATGAATCCAAATATAATAGATTATGTTACTTAAGTTAATTTAATAAATTTTTTTTATTAATGTAGATGTCCGGGTCAGTTTGCACGTACCTCGAGTAACCTCACAAATTCTAAAATTAATGATTATATAAGTTTTCAGTTACTATCATATTAACAACTACAAGAATATAATTTGATACCAATTTAATAAAAAAAATTTTAATTTAATATGGGTGTCCTGGCCAGCTTGCGCATACCTTAACTAATTTCATGGATCCTGAAGTTAAATAAACCTTCAGTGGCTATTATATAAACAACCACATAGCTCAAACTTCAAACCATAAAAAAATAAATTTTTTGATCCCAAACTTTTACTATGATACTGCCTACTGCCTATATGATTATAACTTTTTCCTTTTATTTTAACGAGAGAGAGAGAGAGAGAGAGAGAGAGAGAGAGAGAGAGAGAGAGAGAGAGCCGGAGTGTGGATAGAATAGAAGAAATACACAGCACAACATCCGCCAATCAGAATTCAGAAAATCACACAGACCAAATCAACAAATCCTCCACTTCACATCTCCAAAACCCCCCCCTAGCCTCTCTCATCAAGGAGCAAAAGTCAATAATTTTGCTCCGAAGCCTGCCACACTCCACTAACCTTTTACATCCAAATAAAAAAAAAAGGAAGCCAGGCCAGACCAGCCAGACCAAACCAACAACCACACGCCCCCTCCTCCATCTCCACAAACTCGCAACAAGTAAAACCCCTGTCTGAAATCGTCTCCTAACGTTGAATGGCTGTTGCGAGTGGATTTGCGACAACTATTTCGGGTGCCAAAATGGAGACATTGCTATCGTTGAATTCTTCTTCTTATTCTACATCGTCTGTATCCTTTGTTTTGCCACAGGATATGCGGGTTTCTTGCAAACCCCCTAGAAATAATTATAGGAGAAGAGTCTTGCTGAATAATAAAGGAGGGGGGGTGAGATGCGAGGTTTCTACTGCTTCGAATGGTGTTGCTCTTGCTGCTGAAATTGACCCGGCTAGAGTCTCTAGCATGTCTGCTCTTGAACAGCTCAAGACCTCTGCTGTTGACAGTGAGTTGTTCTTCTTATACTCTTGAATTTTTTTTTTCAGATTCCGTTGTTTTTACTGATTTTTGGGTTTCTATCCCGATTCTCAATTCTGGCCTTCTCAACCGTGAATGAGTTGCTTAATAGTAATTTAGATCGCTATCTAAATCAAAATTGCGTGGTCTTTGTGTGTGGTTTTACATTTTATAACATGCGAGTGTGTAGCAGGGTTCTGAGATTATTTTTAATAAATTCCAGTGGCAAACTAAAATATATACCTTAATCATGTATTTGGATTCTGAGATTCACAATCAGCGTTTAACCTTTTTGCATCTTAGTATGCAACAAAGGAAATATTGGTTTGGGTTTCAGCATTTTCCATAGAGGGTATAATCATCAAGTTTTTGTGGTGTTATTGCATTGCTGATGGTCTCTTTGTTGATTTCCAACAGGATATACAAAAGAGAGGGCTAGCATCGTGGTAATTGGGCTTAGTATTCACACCGCACCAGTTGAAATGCGCGAAAAGCTTGCCATTCCTGAAGCTGAATGGCCCCGAGCTATTGGGGAGCTTTGTGGTTTGAATCACATAGAAGAAGCCGCTGTGCTTAGCACTTGCAATAGAATGGAAATATATGTTGTTGCCCTATCTCAGCATCGCGGGGTCAAAGAAGTGACTGAATGGATGTCAAAGGTGCTCTCTTGTTCCTGTACTTGGTTTATCATGGAATTTAAGAGAACCTTCATTTTTACAGTCCTGTTTACTCCATCAGTGCTTAGGAAGAGAGTTTTTCTTCCTATAAAGAAAATGCAGGATTAGACTTGCCATTATAAGTTAATAAGAGGTGGTCTAGCTAGACGACCTTGAGCGATTAAAACTTTCTATGCTATCACCAAGTTTACTGCCATTAAATGATTCGGATTTTTCTGTCCTGATTTTGCTTTAATATACGTGGCATGTGAGCTTCTCATGCTTTCTCAGGTCTTGTTTTTTCTAAAATGGCATTCAGTTGTTAAAATATTATTTCTCTTCTTTTCAGACAAGTGGTGTCCCTGTTTCTGAAATTTGTGAACACCGGTTTTTGCTGTACAATAATGATGCTACACAGCATCTGTTTGAAGTATCTGCTGGTCTTGACTCGCTTGTTCTTGGAGAAGGTCAGATTCTTGCTCAAGTTAAACAAGTTGTCAAAGTTGGCCAAGGGGTTGTTGGTTTCGGGAGGAACATTAGTGGGCTGTTTAAGCATGCAATCACTGTTGGAAAGCGGGTTAGAACCGAGACAAATATCGCTGCTGGGGCTGTTTCCGTGAGCTCAGCTGCTGTTGAACTAGCTTTGATGAAGCTCCCTGAATCTTCTCATGCCAGTGCCAGAATGTTGGTAATTGGGGCAGGGAAGATGGGGAAGCTTGTCATTAAACACTTAGTAGCAAAAGGTTGCACAAAGATGGTAGTTGTAAACAGAACAGGGGATAGAGTTGCAGCCATCCGCGAGGAGTTGAAGGATGTTGAGATCATATACAAGCCCTTTCCAGATATGCTAACTTGTGCTGCTGAAGCTGATGTTGTTTTCACAAGCACATCATCAGAAACTCCGTTGTTTGTGAGAGACGATGTTAAAGATCTTCCTCCTGTTGGTTCAGAAGTTGGAGGTTCGAGGCTATTTGTTGATATCTCTGTTCCCAGAAATGTGGGTTCATGTGTCAGCGACCTTGAAAATGTGCGAGTTTACAATGTTGATGACCTGAAGGAGGTTGTGGCTGCTAACAAAGAAGACCGCCTGCGAAAAGCAATGGAAGCTCAGGCAATCATTAATGAAGAATCAAAACAATTTGAAGCCTGGAGGGATTCACTGGAGACTGTTCCTACCATCAAGAAATTGAGGGCTTATGCTGAGAGAATCAGACTTGCAGAGCTGGAGAAATGCCTTTCAAAAATGGGTGATGATATCTCAAAGAAAACAAGGAGAGCAGTGGATGATCTTAGCCGTGGTATAGTGAACAAGCTCCTTCATGGTCCGATGCAGCACCTGAGATGTGATGGTAGTGACAGCCGGACTCTCAGCGAGACCCTTGAGAATATGCATGCTCTTAACAGAATGTTCAGCCTCGAGACAGAAGTGGCTGTTTTGGAACAAAAGATTCGAGCCAAACAAAGCCAGAAGTAAGTTCCAACATAAAATAGCTTCATGACACTTCATTAACCTCCGAATTGAATAAGAGGAAATCTTCCTCAACTTTCTGTGAATGCTGCCCCCAAGTGTAAACTTCACTTTTTTATGATTGAACTGTGATTCCCTTGAAGGAACACGTCCATTGATTTATTTGGTGCAATACACTGTTTTCAATTTGGAAATTGCTTCTTTTTCTTCTTTTTTTTGTATGCATCCAGTGTTACCAGTAGTATCATCTTTCTAGGATACAGTAGGGTGATATAGAGGTGAGCTTGATCCGTGTATCGATTTGTTGTAAGAGTTCATGGCTGTATCCGGTATACTCTTATCGTTGTAATTAAGTATATACTTATTTTAATATAAAGCTGCCTTTTACTAGTATCTCTTTCGCGTGCACGCCTGCATGATGCACGCACCCTTTTGTTTGTTTAGAAGGATGGAAAGGGTGAATGTGGAAGGAAGTGAAGGGAGAGGGTAATTATTATTCCATCAGCCAGTTCGGTTACCAAGGGAGAGGAAAAATGGGAGACGCCTGAATTGGGCAGACTGCAAATTACAGAATATGGAAGGATGGGAGGGATCCTCCCCTCGGGCCTCGCATGCACTTTGGAAAAGCTCCTGTGGGCTTTGGCAACCATGAAGTCCCAATAACTTGACTGCTCTTGGTTTCTGTCAAAGAGGGACGCTGCTTCCTGTGTTTATCATCTCAGTGATCAAATGCTGCAAGGGATGGTGGTCAATAAGCATAACAGGAAAAAAAAAATGAAGAATACATGCCAATGCTATTTGTGTTGCGGCTCCAAGTTTCAGACAGAAAATTCTCCATCGTGGGACAATAATTGGTCACCAACCCAAGTGGTTGGATAAAAAGTAGGAGCTGTGTTTTGTTGTCCAACCAATGAGCTTGATCTTAAGAGTTTCTTAAGTTTGGATTTACATTGAAAGGATAAGTTCATTCCAATCCCCAAAATGCAGAAGGAGCTGATGTGTCTAGAGCATGTTTGGCCTCTGCTGTATTGTGCCGTGCTATTTTGTGATATCAAATTGTTTGACAATGGACTGTTGTGGTGTTCTGTTAGTAAAACTACTTAAATTAAAGTTATCATTAAAGATATAATTTAAATTAAATATTTTCTTTGATAATTTAAACATTATTTTTCAAAAAACTAAATGAGTTGTTCAAGAGAATTCTTTATTTGAAAGATACACAGATATCATAAAGAGAAAAAAACAGTAAAAAAGAAACAATAATCAAAACATCACATAGTTATTTTTCAATTAATAATTTAACTAAGATCAATACAAACTGAGAACTCACCTTCTGATCGATTTTATAATTCTCCCTCTCTTTTTCCTTTTCTATTGTAGTATTTGGTTATTGCTTTAAAAATAAAGAGATGGAGACAATAAAGATGAAGAAAACATGTTTATTAGGTTTTTATATTTTAAAAATATAAAAATTCATTCCAAAACTATTTTAAAATAAATTTATTTTATGTCTCAACCTTCTTCTCTTCAATCAAACATGCTGAGCTAGCGACACATGTTTTTATCTTTTCTATACCTGTCGTAGGATACCAAAAAAATGCAACCTATTAGACTCTGCTTGTTACAAGAGTAAAGAAGGAAAAAATTTAGTGGTGCGGTTTTAACCTCTTTTATATGTGTTTGATTTAAACTAATTTTAGCCTTTAAAAGTTATCAAAGGCAGAAGTTCCCTCAAAATTGGGGTTAAGCCTTACTCCTTGCCTGTGGAGTTAAATCCCCCTTCACGTATTTCAACATTTTTTTTTTTGTTTGAAAATGAATTTATGATTGTTTTTTAAAATGATTTTCACTCAGAAATATATTAAAATATTATTTTTTTATTTTTTTAAAATTAATTTTGATATCAGCATATCAAAATGATTTAAAAATACTAAAAAAATATTCATGGCTTCGATTTTTTTTTTTTTTTTGTAGAGGGGCAGGGGGATAGGTTATAGTTTGTACTCTCCTGCAAAATAAGTTCATTGTATAAAATAGCAAATAGCAAATCTTGTGATATTTAAGTTGGTAAAACGAGGGAAGAACGTAATGTATGATAGGAAAGAAAAATAATAAAAATGCAATTGTCTATCATGATAGCTGATCCTTGAATATTTATATTCAGATCATATGAATTACTTATGGTGGCGAGTAGGGTTGCGAATCAACTTATAAGAGTAATCACAATAAATTATTGCATATTTATTCATTTACTGCAATTTTATTTGTGTAAAATGAGATTTTTTTTATATATATATATTCGTAGTCTTTTTTATGTAGAGTCACTCTCATTCATCACGTATAATAAAAACTAAACATGGCAAAGATATTAAACGCGGGGGATTTCTTTTTAAGAAAGTGAAGAGTTTATTCAATTCTAATGAAATTTTAACAGAATTTTCCCTACAGGGCCTTGCCTGAAATTTCATTTTACATTAATACCTACAACACAACAACAATCAAATCACATGTGATTTAATCCTAAAAGATATAACTTAACTGATCAGGTTCTAGATTTATTTTTTAGCTAGAAGTTACAAGTTCAAGTCTCACAAACCTCATCACCACTGAAAACTTACATGGACGTTAACTTCAGGACCCGTGAGATTAGTCAAGATATCCGCAAGCTGACCCGCACACCCACATTAAAAAAAAAAAAACACACATTTGGCTCATACAACCAACATTCACATAGAAATAGCCTCTGGGTCACCATTTCATTCTTGTTTACAAATTCTGATAGTGTTCTATTTCCAATACCAGTAAATACATTATATTGGATTGTTTTACAGCTTCGAGAGGGTAAAACTAAAAATTATGGTATGACACGTGTACGTTGCTTAAAGATTATTTTCTATTTGTACTGTCTATTACCCTCCTCCAGATCCAGTATCCTAATCTGGTTTCCCCCAATAATGCTATCGGTGCACATCCACCTAGAGTTGACTGGACAAAATTCCTTCCTTTTTTTTTTTTTTAATTTAACGTGAGTGTTTGGTCAGTTTACACGCACCTCGACTAATCTCACGGGTCCTAAAGTTAACGACCATGTAAGTCTCCAGTGGTCATCATATGAGCAACCACAAGGCTCGAAGCTGAGACCACAGAGAGAGCAAACCTCTTGATCCCAAGTTCTTACCACTGGACCACCACCTAGATGGTTGACTTCCTTGTCATTGTCAGTGATGGTTTTTTAAAGTAACTTTGCATGAGTTTATCCATCGCTGCATTTTTCACTGCTAGGACAAGCCATCTATACGGCAAGTTTGTTTTTATATTTAAATTAATATTTTTTAAATTATTTTGATATGTTGGTATTAAAAATAAATTTTAAAAAATAAAAAAAATATTATTTTAATATATTTTTAAATAATAAGTAATTATAACATTTTAAAGAGGGGCTCGTACATCTGCCGGGAGAATCCAAAGTGTGTGGTGTGCGGTAGAAACCAACGATAAGATTTGCAAAAATTGTATCATTAACAGTCGTTTTATTATATTGCTGGTTTATAATAATTCTGCACTGTTACAGGACACTTTTCAAGATCTATTTTTATTTAGTTGTTTAGTAATTAAAATATATATTCATAAAAAGTATGAAGGAGATTATGGAGGAAAAGTGTGTTTTTGTACTCAAAATTGTTTTTTGTTTTGACAACATCTCAGTAACATGGTTTATTGCATAAAAAGTAATGAAAATTAAAAAAAAAATATTCATTTGAATTAAAGAGTAAATAATGTATCTTTTCTATACAAAAAAAATTATTTCTTATTCATATATTTCTTTTTTGTCTTGACAAAAGAAATTATCAGAAAAATATTTTTTAAGTAAAAACTTAGTATGTTATTGAAAGTAAGTTTTGATTTAAAAATAAAAATAAAATCATGATCTATCATTTTATGCACTTATATGAAAAACAAATATAAGATCAATAAACATGAGAAGATTATATAAAGAAATTTAAACTATAAAAATAACAAAATAGATATTTTATTTTTATTAATTATTAATGAGCAAAATTTTTCAAAATATCTAAATATTAGATTAATATGTAATTATTTATAAAGTAATTGTTAATGTTACCATAAAAAAACTCAAATCTTCTTGAAAACTATGTCATGATAGGGTAATTATTAAATAAATTTATTTAAAGATAAATTTGTTATAAATTTTTTTAAAAAATATTAAGGATTATTTAACAAAAAGGTTAGGTGCGTCTGGTTTGAAAAAAAAAAGACAAGACACACATAGACCTTGAAAGCCAGGTTTGTCCACCTGGGTTGACAATGTGTTATCTTCTTGTTCACATTTTAGCTTGGCTGGAAAGTAAGAATTAAAGTTTTTTGACATAAAAATCTTAAATTTCAACTCGTTTTAACAAAAAAAACACCTAAAAGCACCCTGGAAATCTCTATAAATTCATTACAACCTTAAAACACAATTTCATATGAGATTAAAAATTGTAAACCAAACCAAATGAAAATAAAATTAATGGATCTTGATCTAATATTTTTGGTAAGTTGTAGGACAAAATCACTTCCATTTAAACTACTCTTTTTAAAACGAACTAATTCACAGTAAAATCAAACATTTTGATTATGAAATACGGTCAACCGAGCACTTTCTCTCTCTCCTAACATCTAGGAATCGAAATATAATAAAAATAAAGTTTAAGATCGAAAAGAAAAAAAATAAAGACCATACTGAAGTTTTTCGCATCCTATGAACAATAAAAACAAAAACACATTTGTTTTTTTTTTGTTAATTGTTGTTTTAATCTTTTAATTATAATCTAAAAGATTATCGTTGTAAATTTCATTATAAGAATCTACATTTTCTTTTTTTAGTTTAACGTGGGTGTCCGGGCCAGCTTGCGCGCACCTCGACTAATCTCATGGGCCCTGAAGTTAACGACCATGTAAACCTCCAGTGGCCATCATATGAGCAACCACAGGGCTCGAACCTGAGACCACAGAGGGAGCAAACCTCTTGGTCCCAAGCTCTTACCACTGGGCCACCACCTAGATGGTTAAGAATCTACATTTTATATGTATCTTATATATGTATCTTGTGTTATAGTAAAAAATCAATGTCTTTTAGGTTTTTTTTAAAAAAATTCAATGTATATATCTTGAACAATCCTACGACATAGGAAAACAAAACAAGAGAATCGAGTTTGTTTGTTAATGTGGTGAGGTGTGGTTGAAACTGTGTTTTGCCTCAACCACAATTTTAAAAATCAATGTGTTTTACCTCCATAAAAAGAGTATGTTAGGTGTTGTGGTAATTTTTGTGGTTGTGATTTGAAAAAAATAATTTTACAAAAGGTACTTTTAGTTGAGGTTGGTTTGATATTTATATATGTTTGGTTAACACTGTGGTTGAAATTGAAGTTGAACAAAAAGTAGTTTAATCATTAATTAAAAAATATATATATTAATATTGATGGTTTTAAATTTAAATATTGTAAATTTAACTATTGCTATTACATCATGAAATAAATAATACTTATATCAAATTTTTTTTATTGTTTCATTAAACTATCTATAATTTCATCACGTACGAAATCCATCCAACAATTACTACAGTTTTCTTGGTTTTTTAAGCGCGCAACAATATTAGGTAAAATATCATCAGGAACAAAATTGGGATTGCGATCAAATTCTGCAAATGCTACGTCATCAAGCGATCTCCTTCTAATTTTTTGAATAAAACACAATTAAAAATAAAAATAAAAATTGATTTTTTTTAACAATGTCGGACCCGGTTCAATGCATTTAACTTTAGACCGGACTCGGTCCGACCGGAACAATAGAGAGTGAATTATAATTCACTCTCCACCGTGTCCGCAGGTTTGCGAAAAGCAGCTCTCAGCTGTTTTTTGCAAACCTGCGGTTTTAACAAAATTTAAATGGGTCTCTCGTGAATAGTTAAATGTGGTTCTTCGTTATCAAACATTTAACACATGCGGTTTGCTTTAAAAGCTACCGCAGCCGCGTAAACAGACACTTAATTAATAAATAAACACCACTTTTTTGGCATAGATTCCAATGAAAAATCTCTCTCGAAATCTTTATTATAAAAAAAGCTATAATTTATAATTTTTTTAAATCTATTTTTTAAACCACAAATGCAAATATAGAAGCTATTTCGTTTTCCTATAGCTAATCTTTACCATCGCAATGGTACATGTAAATATTTTCTTCCAAGATCATGTACCTAGGATTGAGGATTGCAATAAGAGAAGGAATAGAAAAGAACATTGAAATCTTTCCCGGCGATCCTTCTCTTTCTTTCCCAGAAAGTTTAAAAGTGCAATTGATCCTGCGTACGTCAAAAGGTTAAAAGGGGCTCTAAAATCAGAAAGAATGTGGTGCATCTTTTGTAAACACTAGCACGTACGCCCATTTCATGAGGAATTCCTGCCCCTATCAGCATATAAAAATTCACACACACGTCCCTCTCTAGCTATGGAATCAAACAAACTCACGATCCCATTGTGCTTTTTAGTCACAAACTAGGAGAAACCATTGCTTTGCATTGATAGCGCTGTGTTATTTGCTATGGAGAAGTCACATTTTAAGTGAGGCTCGTCCAGCAAAGCAGGCTTTAGAATGGTCCAGTCCCTAACAAGTGACATGAACACGCCTCCAACTCAATAGATTACGAGAAATTGTATTTGAAATAGAGTAATCAATTTACAAGCACTGGAAAACAGATAATAAAACGTTTTAAGATCAGAGGATTGGTATTTACTTCGATTTACATTAGTCAACAAATTTATAAATTGAATTTCTTTTATAGATTTATTCATATATATATATATATATATATATATAGAGAGAGAGAGAGAGAGAGAGAGAGAGAGAGAGAGAGAGAGAGAGAGAGAACAGATTAATATGCTAGAGAAGAACACGACTTTGCCCCCTCCTGTTGATCTAGTTTTGCTAGCTTGCTCGCCTTCACCGTTGGAGAAGTTAAATTCTGATTGATGATGGTGGGCCGTTTCCTGAGACTTGGACCAGACCACGAGTCCTTATTTTGATGCAGCCATAGACTAGGAGAGAGTGATGCAACACTGCAAAGAAAAGACTAAAAGTTGTCCTAAAGAACTGATCTGAAGACGACCAAATTTAGAATAAGGGATGCAACATTACAGAGACAGCTACAAATTGATTGATGGGCAAGAGCGAGGCTATGACAGAAACGCGGTAAGATGAGGATACTGATTGTCCGAGTAAATGATCATAAATCTGAGGAAATTCATGTGAACATCTCTAATGATTGTCTTAGCTGCTAATTAGATCATAAACATATTTCAAAACGTAGTGGGATACAAGATCAACTGCATTTGAAATCAAGAAATTGTTCAAATTACACAGAAGAGGTCGGGCCAAAATGATGCATGGAACAGAAAAATATATAAAAGCAAAACATTACATGGGGGACCTAAGCCCATCAATATCACCCCACTCTCAAAGGGGTCCAAGGCACTTTCCTCCTCTTCTTTTTTTCCCTTAAAAAAAGAGAGAAGAAAAACAGCAAGGAATCATAACAACAAAATGATTCAATCATCATTTCAAGCCCCAGCAACCTCAATGATTCTGTCCTATTACCATTGATTCCAAATACACATGACACGGTCCTAAAACTAGCCCACTTATTCGTTAAAGTCCTAAAACGATATGATTATTAACTAGGAACAACAACCATAAACAAAAAACAAAAAATAAAAAGCTCCATTATCCTAACATTTACACCTTTTTGTTGAAGAGATGATGATGATGATCTCCTACAAATACAATACAAATTCTCTCTCAACAAGAGCTGTGGATTGAGTTTTTGGAAAGGATAAAAAAGCACAAAACAAAAGACAAGTTTTGAGCACCCACCCAATCAATTCCTGTGGGGTATCGATCTCTCTAATGTTATCACTCCCCCCCTGCAGAAAAGACCGCGCCGTCTGCTACCAGCTTGTCCCCCTTTTAAATAGAACTATGCTTCCAAATCCAAAGTTTTCTAATATTTTTCTCCCATGAATTTTTAACAAAATCAATTATTTCACCCTATTTTTTCCACCCGTTAAAATCTAGCATTTTCAAAGCCGTGCAAGTCACTGACTCTATTCAACGACTTTTTCATTGTGGCTACTTTAGCCAGCTTCTCAGCCGCCCTCCAAGCTGAAGTGGGGGTAAGTGGCTCGCCATTCTCATCCATCGTGACCATTTCTCTCCGCCGTTGCATCATCATTTGCTGCTGCTGCTGCTGCTGCTGCTGCAATTGATGATGCTGCTTCCGCCATTGCACCTCTGCCAATTCAGTCTCCAACCTCCTAACATACTCGTCAGCTGATATTAAACTAGACTGCAATATCAAAGCTCGAGATGAAACGAGCAAGTGATGTGCACTTGTAAACTCATTATGCTCCACGAGCCGCCTAGCCTCGGCCAAGGCTCGAGTTGTGATAAACAAATTACTCAGATGTTGGATCTTAGGGCCTGTTGACGGGAGAGCGTGGGGCCGTGGCACTAGTAGAGACTGATCACGGTCATACACGACCTCTTGCGTGGCGGGATCTTTGTAAAGGCATCGAGCAGACATCACATGGTGGGACCCAACAGCCGATTGTGGAACTCTCAGCTCCACTAACAGCTCCCTCTCTTCTTCGGCGTACAAATCGCCAAGCCGAACGGAACCCGAACCGAGCACATTTGGTCTAGAATTGCAAGGATAAACCGCTACAATTTCAGCAGGTGCGGAGCTGGAGGCGAATCCAAGCTGAATTCTTAAATCCTGCACCACAACACTCAATAAACCACCAACACATTTAGCAAAGGCATCCTCAGCCGGCTCCTGGCTGTTGCCACCGCTTTGACCAAACCCAAATGAATGAACCGGGATCTCGATATGTGCAAAGCGGGTAGACGACTTGTGGATAGACGTGTGCCTATGATTTGAGTTATTATCCGATACCCTCTCGTCCTGACCGTCTGATAATAACATGATGCTGGCCACAGGATTTCTCTCCCTCCTGTCTTCAAGAACCTTAGTCGCTTTCCTCAAAGCTTCACCAACACTACTGCCTTGACCACAAACAAGTCGGTCAATAATGCGCCGAGCTGACCGCTGTCCATTAGGCGTCATTCTCTTCAAAGGCAATAGCCTTTTAGGACTACTCGAAAAGGCCACAATAGAAAGTCGATCAGCCGAGCCAAGAGAAGAAATAACCAGACGCATGGCGCGTTTCAGCATTTGCAACTTAGCCCCGGTCATGCTGGCACTAACATCAAGAACCGTTATCAAATCAATGGGTGCTCGACGGGAAGGGTCTAAAAGAGATGCTGTTGAATTTGAACTGTTGCGTGTGGTTAGTGATGGCAATGGTGGTGGAGCTTTCACTCTCAGAGCCACTGCATAAGTTTCATACCCGCGGCCTACAGATATGACAGCTACTTCTGGCAATAATCTGACCTGAACATTCCTCGAAAAATCTCGGTCATTGATTGAAACTTCATCCGATTTGACGACTGAAGTAGAATGGGTGGGGAAGAATCCTTGAAATTCTTCAACACCGTCATCATCGTCATCCACACTTTCGTCAGCTTCAGGAATTGGGTTGAATCTGGCACCGGCAGTTGGAGATAATAATGGTTCATCGTCATCATAGGATCTTGAATCGGAATATTTTGGTGTTCTTGGTTGTGGTTGTTGTGGGGTGGGTGTGGGTGTGGGTGTGGGTGTGGGTGTGGTTTTTATGGCTCTTGGTGATGATTCTACAATGACAACCTTTTTCTCTTCAACTTTGGTGATGGTGTTGGTGCTGGGGTCTTCTTCTAAATTATTGTCATTTTGGTGGAGGCTTTTGTGGATGGCAAGTAAAGGAACATCTTTCCAGGTAGAGTTGCAGACAGGGCACACAAGACTGCCATGCTTACGAACATAGGAAGCTATGCAAGGGAAATGGAAGGCATGTGCACACTCTGCTGTGTAAATTGCTGTGCCTTGACCTCTTTTTACGCTATTCAAGCAGATTCCGCAGCTACTCTGCAACAACAATAAAACAAAACCCATCAATTGTCAATAAAGTCAAATCTCTTTATGATAAGTAGCAATGAGATCTCAATCACACCGAAAATCAGCCTTCTTGAAATTAAAGATAAAACTAAGAGAGAGAAATAAGAATCTTTTTTCATAGTTGGAAATGGAGAAATCTTACTCTGAATTTGAAGCTATTCTTGAAGAGAGACAATTTAAGAGGAGATCTAGGAGAAGATGGATTTGAGCTCAGTAGTGATTTGGGGTTTTTAGTAGTGGTGGTTATTTTCGGTGCGGTTTTGCAATGGAAGGCGGGGCTCTCGTTTGTTGAAGGAGAGTCTACAGTATTTGTGCGGCAACGCAGGTTGGGATTTTGAGACGGCAAACGAGGCGTACTGGGGTTGCTTGCACTGGAGAAAAATCCTAGCTTTGCACACCTTCTGGGGCTAGGACTTGGACTTGGACTTGTGGTTTGTTGCTTATCAGAGATTGTGGTTTCTCGGTCTCTAGGAATTGTTGTGCAAAAAGCTCTTCTCCAACCGGTACCCATTTTTCAGTTAGGGGCCAGAGCAAGAATCAAAGAAATTCCCACCTTTCTTTTACCTTTATAGAGAGATGAGGAAGAAGATAACAGAAGTGAGTTTTGTTTTGAAGGATCAAAGGCTGACACTGAAGACAAAAAGAGTGCAGGATTGAATTCAGAAATACAACAGCAGCATGGGATCAAATGAAAAAACAAAATAAAGGCGATGAGACAAAGTAGTGAGATTTATAGATTGATAGTATAATATGAATAGAACCCCAAGTCTGTATTTCTCTCTCTCTCTCTTGCTCTTCCACTCTTTTTTATTGCTCTATACCATCGATAGCCCCGAAAAGATATCTGGCAGAAGGCAAAAGGCTTTGATGAGATCTACAGCTCTCTCTATCTCTCTCTATCTCTATATGTTCGATGCACAGAGAGAAGTTTAGCTGTCTATATATCCATCTTGGAAATGGTTAAATAATGAATTTACCACGGTGACTGACATCTGCTGGTTATATTTACTTCTCCGGTCAACGAAAGCTAGCCACATGGTTTAGCTATGTGTATCTCTTTATTTTTTAAAAAACTATTTTTTTATATTTAAAATTATTTTGGCAACCCATTAAAAAATATTTTTTAAAAAATATAAAATATATTATTTTAATATATTTTCAAATAAAAATAATTTAAAAAATATCATTTTAATATATAGCTTTAATAAAATTATATTTTCAAACAAAAAAATATTGATAAAAAACCGTTATTTCATTTCTAAACTCTCGAAAATACAAAAATATAACTAATTGAAATTCACATGACTAATCCGAGGGAACACAAACCCAGAGAAACAAGGTTTTTTGGCATTGAAAAAGGAGATTGCATGGCTGACTTAGGAATTGGCAGAAGACAATCAATCGTATATGATTTAACTCAATATCCTTTGTTTTTTTTTTTTAGTTCAACCAAACCAAAAACCAGAGAGACCAGCTTTACTGTCAAGGGTTTGTTCTTCTAACCATCGAAGTTCAAATCTTGAATTACTATTCAGATTAAAAAAAAATATCAATTAGAGCTCGATGACAAGTCAAAAAACAAATCTTAAAAATGGTTTTACTTTAACAAGGCGCGCGATCCTATTGCAAGATCCTTGTAAGAATGTGTAGCCTTCAACATCGTAAGAATGCTAGCAGAACCATAACTGGAACTACTTAGAGCTCGCCTGTCTCTCCTGCATGATTCACAAATGGTAGTTGTTCTTGTTCTCTACTTCTCTCCTGCACGACTCTGGAAGAAGCAACATCAGCCGTTGATCTCTTTTTGTCATTTTAGCATGATTGCATTGATCAATTAAAAAAAGAATCTCTTAAACGTGGGACCGTATAGGAGGGGTAGTTGTACGAGATATAGGTACCTAGGATTGGAGGCAGGCTACCGAAGTAAAAATGTTTTTAGTAGGAGCTAGGAAGGCTTTTGATATACACATGTCAGGAACTAACATTGCATATTTTGAAATCTAATTGCTGTATCGCAGTAGAAAGTAAAGACATTAAATGCGTCTATAGAAGTCAGATTTTCTCCAGTGCCTCATACGCCCATTGGACTGGTCCTTTCTAGGGGTGTCGGTAGTTTGCAGGGCTCTTTCAAATCCTCTATGTCCTACTTTACATGTCAAAATACTTGCCCCGAGAGGGTCCGTGTTTACCACTTATCGGGGTCCAATTTTTACCTCGCTAGGGTGGTAAATTTCTGCTAAAAAAAAAAAATCAAGGAGAATCCACTGTGCATTTAAATGCATGTTTACTAGTATAATTACTATTATGCTCCTTCAAGCAAAATCATTACAAGATTAACTGTGCGACCATTTATTCTTTTTACCTTTTAGAAACACAGTATAATAGTTATACCACCCTAAAAAACAATATGTTTTAAAAATTTGCACATGAATTAATATTTGTTTTAATAAAATTTTATCTCTGTACTTATCTATTATTGAGTTAACCCATGTTAATTAAGATGTTTTTTTTTTTTTATCTTTTTATAATTAATTTTTTTTAAATTATACCCTTCAACATTAAATCTTTTTATAATTAAATTTCACGATTATATTTTGTTTGTTTTTGACAGAGATACCCCAATATCATGACTAAATCACATATATAACTTACTGAATGAACTTGAATCAGATTGTTTTGGTCTTTTTTAATTTATCGGTCTTAGTTTCATTTTATTTTTCGTTGTTGCATTTTTTTTCTATTCATTTGAATTAGTTAATTTTATTAAACACAATCTAGTCAGTAATTTTTTCAAAAAAGATATATTTTCATCAACTTAGCATTTATTTTTATATTGGAAAAATCTGGGCTGGCCCGCGTTATATCACGTCCCTGTCTAGTAATTAGCGATAGTGAGATTGTGGTGTAAATGCATATGGAAGATGCTGTCATGCCGAGAAAGAATCTGTGCTTGCTTGCATACAGAATGAAGACAATATAGCAGAGAAGGTCGAAAAAACGAGCAGCCAACTAGAAGGGGTAAATATTATCCTTCATGACGACAGGAGATAATGTTAGCTTACGGGAGATAGGAGCAATTCACTTTCCTTATCTGAGATATGGCGATTGAATCTACACATTCTAACTGTCTCGGCCTCATCTCCTGTTCATTTTCATTATCCAAGTATCAGTATTGGTTTTGATAGAGATCCTAAAATGGGATGTATGATGGTAGATGCTTAACCAAATACTAAAATCTTCGTCAAACATGCACTGCCCCTGGTTTCTATATTTGTTCTCGACAAGGGATCCGGTGGTCAGTAGTGATCATGGCTTCAAAAGATCAGGGAGAGAGAGAGAGATTGCCCTCCAACTTTAACCAACATGGTAAATATTCTAGTTAGTCAATTTTCTTAAGAAGTTTTCAATTCGATCCCTTCGAATAAAAACTTCATTTCTCTTTCTTGGCCACTTAAACATTTATCTTATCAACTCTCATAAGCAAGGAAACCTCCCCTTTCCCCTTCAATAATATGAATGTTATTTTAATGTTCAAAGATATTTAATTGACATGACAATATTTATTTACTTTCTTGTCTAGTAAATAAAAAAAATAAGATATTGAGAACAAGTAAAGCAAAAAAAAAAATCAACAACAATTCAATACAAGCGATGAATGCATGCAATATTATGAAAATATATCACCACGATATTCCTTAAATGCTTCAATGATTATATTTGTTAACAAAAAAAAAACGAGAATGAAATCATTTCATAGAAAGAGAAGTGAAAAAAAATGAATCTCAATTCCTAACAAATAAAATAATAACAATGAAATTGAGAAGAAAACAATTTTAAAAAGCAAAAAAGAAAATTACCCAAGTATGTTAAAGCCAGCATATAGGTGAATTCTTAAAGAAAAAAACATCCTTCAAAGGATATGGACATGATAATTTTTTTTTTATCACATATGGCTTGAGCAAAAATCAAACAAAATCTATAACCTAGCAAAAATCAAACAAAATCTATAACCTAGTCTTGGGATCGAGATAACTCCATGAAAAGCAAACGGAATGAAATCACGAAACTCAACTATCAAACCAACCTAATATTGATGAGCGAAGTTGAAAAAAAATGAAAAGCAATGAAAAAAATGACTAAAGTCAAACCTAGTTAACACGCTGAATCAATGACCTAGAACATGATATCGTGACAACTCTATATAAAGAAAAGTTAGAAAAATAATGCGTACCAATTTTCAATGAACCTAATGATGAGGGATGAAAAAAAAAAATTAAAAACGACTAAAGCCAACCCAATTTAATCTTCTAAACTTGTAACATGGATCATGAGATTGAATTACAACATAAAATGCAAACCCAAAAAAATATTAATGTCAAATTCTCACCCGACCAAAATAATTAAGGATAAAATTGAAAAAATAAATTCAACAAAAAAAAAAAGGAATCAAAAAGAAAAAAAATATAGATTTGAAAAGAATGATGACCAAAATTAACACAAAAAAAAAATCAAATCAAATCATAAAGGATGAAATTGAAAAATAATTTCAATTAAAAAAATAATAATCAAAAGAAAGTTAATCAAATTTGATATACAAATCAAATGTCAATAGATAAATTGAAAAAAAAAAACTTAATAAAGGATTTAAGACAAAATACATTGTAATCAAAATAATAAAGACTTGATCTGATTCAATAAGCAAATAACCAGATTTCTTTATTTTTTTCAATGGCCAATCTGTTTTTCTAGGAAGGGAGAGAGGAAATAGAGAGGGATGAAAAAACCACCAATCTTCTAGTGACACATGCCCTTTCACTATAACGGGGGTAGCAAGGTACATTGAATGCCGCCCAAAAAAGCGACATTCTGAGTTTTTACGGTACCGTATGCGCCACCAGAAAGGTGCGAGCAGCACTCACTTGTCGACACGTGTGATTTATTTAAATTATATTTTTTATATATTAAAATACCTAATTACCATGACCTTACATGAGAATAATAAAAAAAACATAACAAAATTATGAAAGTGCCCTTGCATCTAAAGCAAAAAATAATAATTTTGTGGGAAATTTAAGTCATTACACCATC
Organism: Populus simonii; assembly: GCA_007827005.2. NCBI lineage: Eukaryota > Viridiplantae > Streptophyta > Magnoliopsida > Malpighiales > Salicaceae > Populus > Populus simonii. The sequence continues at coordinate 16,140,921 of CM017465.2, read as the reverse complement.
CACAAAAAATTGAAAAGCCCAAAATACACATTGAATGAGGCAATTTGTTTTTTCTTTTAAAGGTAATTTAGTAATTATATTGTTAAACAAGGTAGGAATTATTGTTTACTAAAATGTTATGTCATTACATTGATATTATTATTCATGACATGAATGATAATATCACATATAATGATGAGAGTAATTTGTTATTAAATGATAATTTAAGCATGTCATATGAGAAAATAAAATTAATTATTTATCATGAAAACTCTAGCTAAATTTTGTTCAAATTTAAAAATTTTTTACTCTCCAAAATCAATTACTAAATTAAATTTCAGATCAACAAAGTAAATAATAAATCTTACAAGGACTATTTTTTATTATATATAGATATTGGAAAATTTGTTAATAAAATTTTCTTAAAATAACCAGAAAAGCTTTTAAATTTTAAATTTTAATTAACATCAAAATTCAGAATCATCTATTCTAAAATATGTTATTTCATCAAATTTCTCTGCTGCTGTGTTAATTCCCCGTTTCTTTTTAATTTGTATTCTAATTGCCTAATTCACACCTTAATTTTTTAATTTTTTTTAATAGCTGATCTCTCCGAATGTAAAACCTTGACCATATGAATTCTAGTTGTCTCCCTTACTCAAATGTTTTTTTGGGTAAAGGGTCCCTCTAAATCTCGAAACTTGAAAAGCATAGAACTATTAAACAAACCAGGCAGCTCCTGCCCTAACTCTAATTCGTAGAGGCATCCAAAATTAACTACTCGCAGTTAATTGCTCATTAAAGTTAGCGAAAACCAAAAAGGTCAAGAAAATGGAGTCACGGTTCTGGTACCTTCCCAAAAAGAGTGATTTGACAGTGGTAAGTTAGAGTGCATGTCATCAAATAGTCAATTATTCAGACACTCACGTGGGTCCCTTTTTCTTAAGATCCGTAAACTTAAGACTAAAGCCACGAGATAACCCATGCTGTATAGCTTGGCTATTGTCTTTCCTCCTCATTGCTGACGTTTTTGTTTTTTTTGTTTTTTTTTTTATTATTATTATCTCGGGGAATACCAAAGCTGGATTGGTGAAATGTCAACTCCTTCCGGGAATATAGTATTAAAATTAGTGTATAATTTTTGTGATAACCAATCATCATGTTGGAGTTACAAAGTTTATTAGTTATTTTTTAGGAGGAGATAGGCAAAGTAAAGATACTTTTTTACTTCCTTTTACACTTCCGTGTCCTTGATGATGCCCTGGAAGTAGCTAGGTTAGCCTGCCTTGTTTGTTTTGGATGAAGCTAAAAGGTAGGTTTCAGTGGCGTTTGGCCAGTTTTTTTTATGCTTATGTTTTTGGAGACAACACTCAAGCCCTGGTAAGATGTATCCTTTCACTGCAATGGAGGAATTAGGAAACAGTGCGTGCATGATCACTACGTCTGAACTTGCAATTGTCGGGTTTAGTACTACTGGTACTTTTAATCTACTGCTGTATGATTGGCTAATCAACTTCATTTTTATTTTTATTTTTTGATATTTGAAGGGAAATGGGAAACAACACGAGCCCGTATATATGTGGGAGAGCATTGAATTTATGATGGGACAAATCGATCGCTTTGAAATGTAAAAGTTTTGAGACCAAAGTAGATGACACATCTCGTTGAAGAGATGTCGTGCTACAAAAGAAGGTTGATTTTCAAGATATACGGTGTCTATATATATATGCCATTTTCATTTTATTTCTAGCATTTACTAGCTCTATTCGGGCCTCCGCTTGTGATCTTAAATCCACCGCCCCTGCAGCTAGCTAGGTGGAATCCAATGTTAATTTCTAGGTCTAGTGTCACTTATTTTAAGCTTGATGTTAACATCCATTATACTATATAAAAATGGTTATACACACACACACACACACACATGTGAAGAAGCAAAGTAACAAGATATGGCCGGAATCAAAATCAGTGAAAGTCATAAATCTCAGCTAAATCTTTTGAAATATAGTACCACTTTTTTAAAACCATGAATTATATATATATATATATATATATATATATATATATATATATATATATATATATTTGGAAACTCATTATCGATACATATGTTGACGAAACATGAAACCGTCAAAAGTTCATGGACCCAACCCCACTTTAGAATGATAAGACATGTCTTTAATTGTATTTAATATTATCATAGCAATTACTTTTTAAAAAATTTATTTAAAAATATATTAAAATAATATTTTTTTTATTTTTTAAAATTTATTTTTTATATGAGTGTATCAAAATAATTTGAAAAAACAAAAAAATAATTTAAAGAGAGGAAGAAAGCAATTTTTTTTAATTTTTTTTAAAATATCTTTAAAATACAAAAATAAACAACTGCTCTGATAATGAGAATCACTGAAATTTTTTTTTCCTACAGTGAGAAGGATCATCGAGTTTCAAACACAAGAAAGGGGAGTCTCCATTGATTTTCTTATTTTGTGGTATATATCCAAAGAAATATGAGTTTCAATCTAAAATTTAATTTTTTATATTTTTCTGGCTAATGAAATTAAGTTGAGGATTTCAAGTTCATACAACGAGAAGGTATCTCATCAGAAACAAACGCGAACATAATTAAGCAAATGACGGGTTGGTTGTTGATTATGATGTCCAAAAGCGGGCGGCACTAAAACGTGTTTCTGGTCAACGTACAAGTATTTTTAGAGGCAAAGTCAGTGTGTAATTGCAATTTGCGAGTCGTTAGTTAATTAAAATATTATTTTCCTCGCGGGGAACCTAGTTTGTGATCCCTAGTGGCCTCCTAGCATACCATGTGGGATGTCCAGGTGATCGTCACGCTCCTTGTCCTGCATCTACGTGGCATCCATTATTTTTAAATAAATGTCATGTATTTTTCAGCTAATCATTGTTGACTATAAATTTCACAAAACGATAATCGATGTTGTTGGCTACAAATTTACAAAAGAAATAAAATGCTGTTGGCTACAAAACCTCCTCCTCCTCCTCTTATTATTTCGTTCCTGAAGGAAAATCTTAGAGCTATAATATTCCGAGCACAAACTGCTTTATAAAATAGTTTTTGTTGTTGTATTTATTTTTTTAACACTTTTTATAATAAATATTTAGAAAATTATTCGTAATTGAAAGGATGCTATCATTCAAAATACGAAAAAAATAATAATTACTAAACTTGTTTGAATTTACAATCTAAATCATGGATTTAAAAAGGGACCAAAGTTAAATTGAATTGATTCAATATATTATTTTTTTAATATTTTTTTAAAAATATAAAATTTAATTTTTTTTTAAAGTCAAACTATTTATTGTTTAGATTACGTTTGAACTTGCGTATGTAGTTTTTGATTATTATTTTTTATCCATTGTTTTTTTTATACCCGCCAAGTCGAATGGGTTACATCTAAATAACTTATACGTGATTTAATTTAAAACTTAAACTCGGTAAAAAATCAAGTCAAAAAATTTTAGATTTGACTCATTAGTTCATATTTAATAATTATATCTAAGAATTTTCCGTGATTTGAATATTTTTTTTATGTTAAAAAAAAAAGTCCAACCTGCAATGAAAAGGAGATATGCATGTGTGTAAAGATTGGTAGAGAAAGAAGTGTTTCGGCTCGCAACATGTGATCAGCATTGGCCCGAAACCACCCAAAGAAAAAAGTTGTTTCACCAATACTTTAGATGGGGTTCAAATATAACATATAAAATTGGGAGTGGTTGATTTTGTCCGCTAAATCCTAATTTCTCCATCATTTTCACTCAAAAAAATGAATCAAAATCATCTCAAGAGCTCATAGAATATATTTTGAATCTCAAAGAGAAAGTCGATGACAGCAGTCTTGATGGTTTTAATGGTCGGCTGAAGTTTTCTCTGTTTTTTTCTGTATCTAGAAATGGAATGTGGGGATTGAAATGAAAATATTGAAAACACCGGGATCTAATGACACACATGAATAGTAAATAAATGGCGATTTACGAACGCGTGAGTTGCGAGGATGAGTGAATAATAATCATTGTAGTTATAGTGATTTCATATAATATTTCCATATTATTATAAACAAATAAGAAATTTCCATTCGCCCTCTAACTCTTAAAATTGAAATAGAATGAAGAAAACAATCAAAACCAACTCAAAAAAAGGTGCAGTAAATTCTTCTTGTTTTTTTTTTTTGGCAAAAAATTAATTTTTATTTGTATGTTTTGTATCGTTTTGATGCGCTGATCTTAAAAATAATTTTTAAAAAATAAAAAAACATCATTTTAATGCATTTCAACTTTCAACATGAAAAATACTTTAAAAAACAACCGCAATCACATTCTTGTACAGGCTCTAAGAAGAGCATCGATGATCCATGTTAGAGATGGGAAACAAATTAAAAAAAATAATAAAAGGATTGTGAGAATTCAGTGAATTTTTTTCATAATAAAAACCTAGGGAACAAAATTAATATTGTAAAACCAAGTTTTCTAAAAGGTATCCCAATACCAACACGGCATCGAAGTAAAAAAAGAGAGAGTTTAATCACAATTTAGAGATTTTTTTCTTAAATTCATGGAACTCCCTTCCATCCATACAAGAGCAAGAAGGGCATTAATTGAGACACGTCTAAATCTAAGAAACAGTCCCTGTTTAGAAACAGCATCAACTAAAGCCATCTACAACTATATTTCTAGGCTGAAAGACACAGTAGAAGACTGAAAAAGCAACAAAAAGAAAAAAGAAACAAAATGATGTAGTGAACCGGAGGCAAATAAACGACAAATAATGAAAGGGGCGCAAAAAAAAAAGGGACATAATAGCTTAAAATTGAGAAAACATGCACATAAAAAAGGGAAAAACGAAGCTAATGATGCATATGAACAGAGAAAGCAACACACAACTGAGTATAAAAAAACACAAATGGAATAAATTAACGAAGAAATCCTTGGCATGACAGCAAAACAATACACAACCGAGATTTTTAAGAGGAAGAGAGGCACAAAACATGTACAAATCAAGCACAACAACACAGATTAAGACAACAACAATCAATCAAAGGATATTAGTAAGAAAACGACATAATCAAGATCATCGTCATAGACATAGAGCCAGGGACAGGGAAAAGCAGTGAAAAAAATTCTTTTATAAAAGGGAGCTCGTCAACCAATTAACATCGAAACCAAACCTAATTGAAATCAATAACAACAAAATAATAAGGCACAGATGGCAGAGTCGGCGAGCAAAAGAAAGAAATAAAAAAGGAAGGCATAGCATGAAAAAATAAAACAATTAAGAACCCAACAAAAAGGTGAAATAATATATTTTTTTATTTTTTTAAATTTATTTTTAATTTTAATACATCAAAACCATTCCTAAACATAAAAAAATATTAAAAAAAAAGAATTTTGACCAATATTTATTTATACCACACTCCCAAGCAAGAACAAAATCTAACGTTCATATATCTTATATCAAGTCCTACTATGAAACACAAAATAGAAAGGTCCTCCTTGTACGTGAAGTTTACTTCCGAAATTGATTTCAACCCTCGATCCAACGGCCAAATGCCAATCATAAAATGATTAGTCGAGCGAGCTTCTCAAGTCTTGAAAACTCCGTGGCAACACACTGCATTTCTCTCTTGTAATTTGGTGCTTGGGTTTCGGAAGAGACTGGTGCATCTGCTTGTGGATGTTCCATATAATCAAAGGGCTGTACATCTCGATTATTAAGAATTTAATTATTAATTGATCAAAAAGAAATGAGACTAGGTGAGCTAACATGATGAACCCTAATCAAACACCCTTTCGACGGATACCAATACAAAATTTGGTTCCGCGTATCTTGAGAAGTTGGTAGTTATTACGGGCACCATTTTTTAAAGAAATAAAGCAATCACTGCTAAGTGTATATTTAAAGCCATGCTCTCGAACCCACTCACCGGCACGTGAATGGTGGGTCAAGTTTAGGTTTAGCCCATTTATCAGGTGGCTAATTAAGAAGATCAAGTTTTATGGTAAATTGTAATTAATAGGTGAATTATTTAATCAAGTTGCATCATCAATCCAGAATGTAGAAGACGCTGTTCTCGAGACGAAAGAACCCATGTAGAAAACCCCCACATTCCACGTGATCGAGTTGGACAACCATATGAAAGAAGATCCCATCATTTAGCCGACTCTAATTTCCACATGCCTTTTTTATTACTTGATCAAGACCATCCTACTAAAAAATTACTTCTTCTTTATAATAATCTGAAAAGTGTTATAAATTTAAGATATATTTCAGACCAAGCAATATACCCATTAAATAGAATAAATAAGAAGAATCGAGATTACGAAAACAAAACGAGAGTTTTTATTTCATATTATCTTGTAAATGTAGTTGTAAACTAACATCATCTCAATGAGACTTTTATTTATAATCTAATATACATCAATACGTGTAAGCCTAGATATCATAAGAAGATATAGAGTTCAAATGAACTTGGAGATGATGAATGAAAATAAAGATAAAGAGATGAAAGAAGACAAATAGATATCTAGATATAATGTATGGCTTCATGACACTCTGCTTGGATTTTTTTGTACAACCTTATGCATTGGAAACCGTCTCATTAAAAACCTTACCAAGGAAAAACCCAATGAAAAAAAAACATGATCAAGGAAAAAAGAGTTTAGTGCATATTAACTCCTCTTCGTGAATGTATCACCTTAAATCGTTAAGTTGTCGCATTTCAATACCGCGATGCAATCTTTCAAAACATTATAGTTGGTAATGTTTTACTGAACAAGTTTACTAGATTATCTTTCGAGCAAATATGCTTAACCTCAATATCACCATACTTATCAAGGTCATGTGTGAAAAAGAATTTTGATGAAATGTGTTTTATTCTGTCTCATTTGATGTATCCTCCTTTTAATTAACTTATTCATGCAATATTGTCTTCCTACAATATGGTTGGAGTTCCTCTGTTGAAGTATAAACAATATGTTTCGCAAATATGTTAAGTCATTGATCTCAGTCACATACACTCTCAACTTGCTTCATGGATTGCAGGTATTTCAGCACGATTAGATGGAGTGGCAATTAATGTTTACCTTGTAAATCTTTATGATATAGTAGTATTACAACACGTAAAACGATAAAATGTTTGAGACCAACTTTTATGTGGATCAAATAAATATCCAACATCATCATACCTAACCAATCCATGATTAACATTTTTTAAATAAAATAAGCTCATATCTATAGTTGAGGTAGGTAATGAAAAATGTGTTAAACTTCATTCCTATGTCTCCGGGTAGGAGAAGAACTATATCTTGCTAGTAAATTTACACAGAATGATATACTAGGTCGTATATTATTAGCAAAATACATTAATGCATCAATTGCACTCATGTATGATACTTAGAGACCAAGTAATTCTTCATTATCCTCATTTGTGCAAGTTGATTAGTGACTGAGAATTCAATTTACTAAATGCTCGATCTCCAAGCCAAGAAAAAAAATTGTTTTTCCTAATTTTTTCATCTCAATCTCTTTCTTTAAATAATTTATTGTCTTTGATATCTCTCTAAGAGTTCCAATAATATTTAAATATCAATATACACAACAATAATAGTAAAGTCAAATTTTGACTTCTTTATAAGAACACGTGTGCATATAGGATCATTATTATACCTTTGTTTTAATAAAATATTCACTAAGATAATTATACCACATGCATCTTGATTGCTTTAATGCATACAAGGATCTTTACAACTTGATTGAGTTAATTTTTTAATGATTTGAATTATATGCTTAACACATTTTAAATCCTTTAGGGATTTGCATATAAACATCATTATTAATTGACCTATATTAATAGGTCTAACTACATCCACAATACACATCTAGTCTTTCATGAGTTGCCACACTAATGAGATACATAAATGCAATTGCATATACAATAGAAGAATATGTTTTAATAGGTTCTAACTACATTCATCAAACACATATTTAATCTTTCATAAGTTGTCAAGCTAATAAGATACCGAAATGTAATTGCATCTACTACAGGAAAATATGTTTTATCGTAATCAATGCCAGATCTTTATGAAAAACCTTGTGCCACTAGCCTTATATGTTATGATTTCATTTTTCTCATTTTGTTTTCATATAAATACTCATTTGTATCCAGTTGGCTTTACACCTTCAAGTGTTTTGCAAGTGAATTTGATTTTGTTTGGATTGTTTCTTTTCATTTTTATCAATCATTTCCACGTCGACATTCTTTGAAAGATTTAGGCTCAAGTTCCTCGTTTTCGCTAATGATATCAAGAGATATATTATATGAAAAATGATGTCGACAATTATCTCATTTCAATTTCATCATTATTTCATAGAGACATAACTTATCGAGATCTCCTCATTTTCATTGTGATCAGGTACCTAAGCCTCTTTTGGGTTTTGTGATTAGTTATATTTATATCATTATGAATGTTTGCCTCTTCGATAATGCCAACTTGATTATATGTTTCTTTTTTTGAGGATTTTTGTCTTTTGAATTGGTTAATCTACCACGCTTCTAGCGTGCCTTAGATTCATTTATTATAATTTTAGCGGATTGTTCTATTGGGACTTCAATTTGGGTTGGAGCATTTGCAGTCAATATATGAGATTCAATTACTTTTTTTGAGTCAGTGGATGCATCTAGTAGATGATTTGCTATATGTTGCACGCAAAATATCTTTTGGATTTCTTGTTCACATTATTTTGTATGAGGATAAAAATTTAATAATGATTATGCATTTCATGTAATTAATATCTTTATCCAGTTATTTAATTTATCTTTTTAATATTAAAAATATAATCTTATCAAAATGATAATCAACATATCATGATATAAATGCATTAAATGAATATGAAAAGGCAATCCTATTTTTAAGGAAGAACATTGAACCTTCAAAAATTATAAATCTTTCAAAATAGGAAAGTTTTAAACACATGATGTGCAATCATTAGATTTGTCACTTCCATGGATATAGCCAAAAATCAATATTGTTTTGAATCTCAAGTTTTTGATTGTGTTTGATATGAGGTGAAAATTTGGAGAGAAACTATTAAGAAAATAAGATTTAAAGAATGTAAGAAAAATATTTTTTAAAAAAAGGTTTTAAGGATGTTTGGTAAGAGTTGAAGAAATTATTGATAATGATAGAATCTAGCTAATATAAATAAGATTAATCTAAATTAAATAATATATATTATAAAAGTTTAAAATCATATATATTTGTGGTTTAAAGTAGAAATGAAAGAATAAATGAGAGTGGAATAAAATTGAATTAAAACAAAAGGATGGGAAAAGGCACAAAAACTAAGAGTTTTCACCCTTGAAAATTACTTTATCCTTCCCTCCCCGAGTAACACTTAACCATATTTTTGGGGTTAAATGTTAGCTTTTCTTAAATTCTTGTCTTCTTTAAAAATCATCCCAGTGAAAAATTACAAGGATAATTTCTCATCTCTTTACTCTCGTACCATACATCACCTTTCACTAAAGAAATCCTAAACTTTTATATCGAATGGATATCCATAGATCTTTTTAACAGCAAAAATCTTCGACGATTTTTTAGATTTTTTTCGAGAGTCGATTCCTCGATTTCAATCAAACAGACCCACGGTTTCATTCCCCATGCCTCTTTATATTTTCCTTTTTTCCCATCAAAAGCCCATTTTCCAAGGGAAAAAAAGAGTACCCCCACTTGTTCAAAATTGAGAATTTATTTAACGTCATTGCGAAAGAATTTTGGTGTGCGTATTTAAGCTTCGGATTTACAGATGCAAAATGGGCGATGCAGGGTCTCATCGGAATCAAATTCTTTCAATGTAGAGGCTAAACCTTCAAATAGCTAACGGCAGTCGTTCCTATTAGAGATTGAGAGTGCTTTTATGGCCTTGTAAGAGGGACTGCCAGCCCCAATTGCTTAAATCTTAATCCAACTAGAAAAAAAGCTAGCTAATTGCGAAGAACTGCATGCGGGCACCATGTGTCACATACCACGGCTGCATATGGGAATGTGAATGCAAGCATGATTGAACCCTGATTTACAAGGCAGCTGACCTTTTTATTATCTTTCCATTGCATAAAGTGTTGTATTTTTTTATTTAGGGTTTCCTGGTCATGAGATCTCAAATCACTTGAAGCCATTAGATAATTAACATTACTCGGATTCGATCATGTCATTAGGATTTGAATAAGGTGACATCCCCCTAATCCCCCACTGACCATTCTGAAACTAGTAGACTACTTCGGTGCGCTGGCGGCGGCGTGGGCTAGCTAGCCATGAGTGCTTTCGGCATCTATAATGATGTTGTAAATTGATAATACATTTTGGGCTCCTTAATCTTAACTAACCTACAAAACTTTCGACGATTATATTAAGCATACAACAACTAGCATGACACCCAAGAAAACAGTCTCATTGGAGGCTTTTGTGAGAGAACCGAGAGTTATTTAACATTAAAGAAAAATGAAAAACGAACGAGAAAAGGGAATGAAAGAAAAAGGGGAGAAATGTAGTTGAAGTCACATGGATGATAAGTTTAATAAGGAAATATATGGCGTTGGTCACTCGAAGAGAAAACCCTTGAATTCATTTAAGACTTGGGGAGAAGACATATATGAGATTGACAATGAAAGCTTTCCTCCCTGCTGGTTGTTGAGATTTTTCAACAAATGGGGCACATGTCATGAACTATATACAACCGTTTGAAAACCTAACAACCATATCACATTCCAATTATAAATCATGAGCATACCCATCTATCGTGGCTATTATCTTTAACCGATTCCCAATCTATTTTTCTGCTATCTTCCAAACAAGATATGTTTATAATAAAGAGCCCTCCACATGACAACACCAATTAGCAGTCTTTTTATTTTATTTTCAGTCTCCGATATCCGGTATTCCTGTTTCGGTTGAAAATGGAAGACTTAAGCAATAACCTCGATCTCTATTTTTCTTTTTATTACTCCATATCCAAAGAACTGTTAAGAAGCAAATTTGATTTTCCATGATACTTGTAGCAACGAAATGGCGTTAAATTAACTTAGAATAAGAGCCTCGGGGACATCACGAGTCGACTCGAATCATAACATACACGATCTCCTCATTCAATATGGTAATGATATGTTACTTTAATAATAACACAGAAGAGCCGGTAATTACTACAAATTAAGCTAATGAAGGATGGATTGCATAAGAGATGACAAAACTCAATTTTATGACCGAATGCAAAGCCCCATTCCCTTTGAGATGCGCATTTTTATCCAGCTAATATGGAAGTGGATGTAAGCATGGCTTGTTTCTAGCATTATTAAAGGGTTCTGAAAATGATAAAAAAAAAAAACACAAGGAGCCGTGTCGTGGAAAGGGACACTGAATTTTGATAAAGCCTCAATCATTGACATGAATGTGGCCAATTTCATGGTACAATGTCAAATTGGCATTGATCATTAAAGACAACATGTATCTGTCCAAGCTTAGCACCTAACCTAAGTGTTGAAGTGGTCATGATGTCAAACGAAGATATTGCCATTAATTTGGCAAATTGGACGCACAAATCTTTCTATCATCAAGAAGGTTGAGCTTGGCCGTCTTTCATGCAAGAGATTCTTGACCTGAAAGCGTACGTACGGTTGGAAAAAAATTTGAGTCGTCCAAAGAATATTTCAGTTTAGTGTTTTTTTTTCAAAGTATTTTCACATCATTTTGTTATGTCATTTAAGATTAAATTCCTTTCTTCATAAACCTTAAAAATGCATGTATATAAGCTTAGTGCATCATAGAAATAGTTTTCTTAAACCGTAGTCCTATAATCTTATAAAAAAAAAGCAGAAAAAAAATGAAGGATAAAATTGAAATAAATTAATTTTAAAAAAGGATAAAAAAAATCAACCCGCATTCACCTTTAAAACCAATATTTCTGGTCATGAACTCGATCAGGGCTAACTTTATAAAAGGCAGACCATAAGAAATAATAATAAAAAAGATAAAATATAAAAAAAACATCGGCTTAAAAAAGAGAAACAAATCAAGCAAACCTGGACAAACCTCATGAACTTGGTCTAATCTCTAAAACTCGCAACCCATAAAATCCCGGATTTGGGTTCAACCATGAATTTTAATTCCCAACTAATTTATTTTGAAGGATGAAATTGTAAAAAATATATTAATAAAAAAACTAGTAAAAGCAAAAAAGATAGTAACAAAAAGAGCAGGGATAAAATTTGATAGGAAAAAAAATCCAAAGAGGATGAAATTGTAAAAAAAAAACAAATTTAAAACTGATCCCAAACAAAATAAATAGCAATCAAAAGAATGGTGATCAAATTTGAAATATTAAAAAATAATAGGAGATGCATTTGTAATTGATACATTATTTATAGATTAAAAAATGGCAACGGGTTAAATTAAAAAATATTTCTGATTTTACAGATTATTCAAAATTAAAAAAAATAGTAATAAAAAAAATATAGACCGAATATGAAGGAGAAATAAATTGCAGAGGCTGGTCTAAATTCTTGAAGGGGATGGCACTAAATTCGAGATGAAAAACAAAAATGGCATCGACACCAAACCCGAGGCGCTTTAGGAGAAAGCGTCACCCAATTTCATCGGGGGCACCAAGACCTTTCAAATATCGTCTCAAAAGGCGGCGTTTAATAATCGGATGGCACCGTACGCACCACCCGAATGGCACGAGGGTTGTCCACATGTTGGTGCACATGTTGTTTTTTTAATAATATTTAATATATATCAATTACAATAATATCGCTAAGTAATCTTCAGAGTTACAAGCAAAACCAATGTGAAATTATATAAAAAAAAATATATATTTGTTAGAGAGTTATGTTGATTTTGTCTTTAAGTGCATCAAAGTAATCATAGTATTTTGAAGAAAAAAATGATTAAAATATCCTTGATTAATAGGCATTATATTATTTTATGACAGGGTTATATTAGTAATTCTATTGTATAATAAAAGATGAAATGACTAATATAATCATATATAATTTATAAAAAAATAATTGTATCATGAAAAATATCTTATCTATAATTTATAATTCAAAGCTTTTATGGCTTATCTACTGTAATTTTATCATTACATATTACAATGATTAATATTGAGAGTTTGGTGGACAATAATGATTTTCTTCGGAAAGTTAGTTTTTTTTTTAAAATATAAAAAATAAAAATTTATTTGACCATCAATCAACCCCTTGTTTTTTGTTTTCCCTAAATTTTGTCAACAATTGACATGCCATGTTCATTGGGAAATGTTCTTGAAGTCATGGTAAGGTAGATTTTGGTTGTATGTTTTTGCGTTTTTAAATGGAAAAGAATTTTTAAACTCACAAGCATTTAAACCCTATAAAGACACATAAATTTGAGAATTTCTGGTTTTTAGATTCAAATTTCTGAATAATTTCTCAAGAACCAAACATTGAGAAGCCCCTCCCGGTGTTAAAATTGAGAATTTTCAATATGGAATTTTCAGATTCAAGATTTTTGGGTATAGTCACAAGAGAGAGCTCAAGCTATGTAGGAGCCAGGAGGATAGAGGCATCATCCTATGGGAGGGAGGGCATTAACACCCTGAGGCCTTTTCCCCGTTTTATTACAACTGTCAAGATGGTAGCTGGGATCCTAATCATTTGGATCTGAGAAGGCCCAGCCAGATTCTAGTAATTACGACCCTACCAGCATGTCCTGCTATGATTGGAGCTGGGATCTAGGATGGTGATTCATTCCCTTGAGCTCTGATGCGTTCACTCTATGGCCCTATATCATACTGGCTAAGAAAAATTGTGAGCCTTTAACTCTGGCTGATGGGTTTTGTTTTTTTTTTTTTTTTTTGTGATTTTGTGAGGTTTAATTTAATTTATTAAAATGTGATATTGAAAGGTTTGTGAAAGAACACGTTCATTTCTCATTAAATAGGAATGGAGCAAGTTGCAGTAGTGATTGTGTGGTAGTTTCGATATTAATGTAATTATCCAAAGCCCCCACCACAGCTGAACACGAGTAAAATCACCCACCACAAATCCCTTTGACAATACATAGCTATGTTACTTGTTTGGAAGCAAAGTTTAAACAGTATTTTTTAAAATTTAAAATTTTATTTTATTTAAAATTATATATATATATATATATATATATATATATATATATATATATGTATGTTTACATCGTTTTATTATATTAATATAAAAAATATATTATCTTAATATATTTTAAAATAAAAAATATTTTAAAAAATAATTATTATCGTATAAAAAAACAACCGTTATCATCTTAATTCATATCCATCCATATTTTGTCGGGGTCATTGAATTTAAACAATGGATCAGAACTAATTAAATGGTACCACACTAGGACATCCTAGAATGGAGAAGCTACTTAGGCCTACATTTTGCCCCTTTTCAGACCAGGGAAATCAATAAAACTCCCTCCTCCCTACAATGTGTTGTCATAATCTTCTCGGAGTTAAGGAAAAAAACCGGGGCCAAAGTCCATAGCCTATCATCATCAATTGGGTTCGGTTTCATGGGGTCATTGAGAAGCAATTCACTCCTTCGCTAACTAGGTGGCTATAGGCAATTATGAATAGCACATAAAGCATGCACATAGGTATAATACTATAAACTATCGTATCGTACCTCCATTGATACTTTGACAGTGATTTGATCCACCAATAGCTTCACTTTGTTGTTATCCAATGTTCTCTCTCTCTCTCTCTTTATTGACATATCTCCTAAGGGTACTTTTTTTGGGTTGCGTCTCCATTCTACAAATGGCTCAACAAAATCAGAAATTGGTGGTCAATTATTTTGCTACATGGAGCACAACGTTCTATTTTTTTTCTTTTTTTTTTTTCTTCTGGGGGTGGAACTCTCTACCTTGTTGAAGATGCCCTAAATACAAAGAACAAGCCATGTGGATATGTTTGGTTGACTAAAGCTTAATTTTAATGCTAAACCTGCTCTCGTGTATCTCAGCTAAACGACTCGTTAATCCTTCAAGCCAAGGGGAGACGGGATGATTTGCATGTGTTGTGTCCATGTATACCTTTGCATTAAGAATTTATGCATCGAATCCATAGCTAAGATCGAGGGCTTGGAGCTCAGCCAAGTTCAATGTCATTTAAACAGAAGCAGAACATGCCCTTGACAGCAACTGCTTGCATGATTGATTGCGTATCGATTATCTTAGTCATTTGTTGAAAATGATCACTCATTAGGGTCAAGGCACCCATTATGGAAGTATATGGTGGGAATTAAAAAATCATGATTAGACCAAGAATTTCTCTAACCAATCTCTTTATCAGAACTTTAATTGCAACCAACATTGCTAACCACTCCACTCCTTAGCTACACGCTGAATACTTTATGCCATGTAGAATAATATATTATACATCTGCCTAACTACTAATACGTGCCACTCAGTGAAGAGAAGTTGTCTTCGTTTCTTGATAGCTTTGCCATGATCCTTCTGCTTCTAAATTTGCAAACATGATTGCAGAAGGATGGTGTGTTTTAACTCTTTCAGATAAGTAATTCAAGGAATGGGCTCTGCATTTGGAGCCAGGCGATGGGTTTTGAACAGATAAATGTCGTCATTGATACGGGCAAATCTGCACCTCATGAATGATAGGATTTTTATTTTAGTGTCTCGGTGTCACTTCGCTAATGGAACTTTTCTTCAAAGTAAATGTTTGTAAGAGAAAATTTTGATCTGATGAATGCATATCCGTGTTTGAGATATTTGCAGGTCATGGGTTTCGATCAGAAAATGCCCATACTGATCAGATGTCATGAAGTCTTCAAAAATTAGTTTAGAAATATGACTTTCAAATTGAATAATTAGTTAATTAATTAATCCTAACAATCTCATCAATTCTTCTTACCTTGATGATTAATAGCTTATATTTAGTGTTTAGTATGTCAAGATAGGTAGTTATGGTTAGTACTTACAAAAAATTTTCTCTGATAGAGATAGAAAATACTCAATACATCTTTATTGAGGCGTGTTTGTATTCTAAAAAATTTATACTCGTCAATATATTTTTATCCAGTAATTTTTTATGGTAAAGATAATAAATCAATATAAAAGGATACACACAAGTTAAACATATAATATTTCCTTCCAAGTAAGAGTTTGGTGATATGCCATAAGATGCATGCACAATGTTAAATGAAGAGAAGTTAAGAGATCACTAGACACTGCTCAAATCACCAGCATGTTGCCCTAAGATTCATCTGTCGATTTTAAGAAAATTCAAAACGTTTCTGATATTATCATCAATGTCACCAAGTGGTTCACACGTGACATAACCAGTTGAAAAGAGAGCACTTGTCACCATATTATGACCCTAAGATCAAATTATAGATGATTAGAGATTTGATCCAACTAGTTTAATCAGTATCGAGTCTAATGGTGACTTATGACTTGTAGTAACTGCGGAGTGATTGAGAAGGCTACTACTTTTTCAGAAGACAAAAGCGAAGTCTGTGCAAGGTGAATAAATGTCAAAAGACTCGAATTATAATAGAATATTATCCACATTATCTTCTAAATGCAAACAATAAGGGTAGGGTCCCACATTAAAGGATGTTGAAATTAGCATTATTATGATAGTATTCAGTGACCAGATACACTTTCAGGTTTCATGTTATGATCTTGGATGACCAGGTACTTCTTGAGATTGAAAAGGAAAGGTGGTGCTGTTGCTCTTCTGGTGCTAATAATGCATCCCACTCTAGATAAAAATAAAATGTTGACAATGTTACTCAAGCAATGAAAAGAAGTGGAGCACAAAGATTCCTAGCTATAATTAGTCATGTTGCTTGATTATAGTAGATTTTTAACCTGATTAGTTCCCCTGTAGAGAGGATAAAGTAACAGATTCTTCGAAGAATTGAGTTGCTTTCTAAGCTCTTAATGTTTTCGTCCCTGCACTTTAGGAAAATGGATTTTATGTCTCATCTCAACTTTCTTCCAAGGAAGAGGGCAACACTGGGAACAAAAGTTGCAGCAGAGGTCTGACTGCCATTTAAATTTCCAGGCATTGCAGTCAGACTGTAGAAAGCTTCATACACGAGTAGACCTAGCACTTGCCTAAAGGAGAATTGAACTATGAGCGATTTCAGTTTTGCATGTCAAGTAGAAATAGGCAGACTAGCACCTACTACCAGGGTTTGAAGCCCGAATTGGAATTCATGTTTCTACGACTGGTTAAGGCTTTCCACAAGACAAGGTTGTCGGGCTAATTACCCAGTTTGTTCAAAGCTGTTAAGGAAGATTTTTTAGAGTCGAAGATAGTGAGAGATATATATATATATGTAAAACAGCTCCCTGATAATTTGGCACTGATGTTGGAATATCTTAGACTCCCTTACAATCATCCTTTACAATTTCTATGGAGTGAATTATTGTCTCAATTAGCAACTGACACGCGTTACTTGCCCAATTCCCCATCAAACAGCCTAAATGTAATTCTGTTCAAGTAGCCATTTCACTTGATTTGAGAGGCGAGCGTGCCCCTGGGAAAAGGCCACCTTTTCCATGAATTTAGACGGAATCTGCTTCCCTCCTAGCTTTTCATCACTGACAAATTTCCCCTACTCATATTGGGCCCTTGTATGAAAAACATTGTGCATGCTATGGTGTCATTAATCGTATTACATAGACAACTATTATTGGATCTTGTCCAATTTTGTTTCATCCCATCACTTCCAATCCTCGGGACAACTTCTCTGCATGAACATGAAGATTATGAAATTATTTTGGGAATCTTTTTGTACTGCCGTTGTAGCTGAATTCATTACACAGATATTAGATTTGGCTTTATTTGGATCTTCATTTTCAGCGTCACCTTCATAGGCTTGTTCATCTATCATGACGGTAGACAAGGAAACCATGCAAGAAACTAGTTTTCTCAGTAGGTTAAGGTCAGTAACTTCCATGCACCAACACTCTTCTTATTCTACGAGCTAGTTTTGTACATGCCCAGTAAAATGTGGCACCAGCCCCTTTCCTCAAGTCAATGACTTGCATCTCGTGCTCCCTACCATCCAATGCCTCTTCACTGTTCTTGCAGTCACACATGCATTATTCTGATCAAAAACATCAATAATGCAGCCCTGTCAACTGACAATCACATGCCTACGAGTACTCTCCGACAAACGTATCTACAGGACAGACAATATCTCATTTATTTATACACTCTACTAAAGAAACCCACCACTTCAATTATATTTAACATCATCATCATAAGGGTGATTTCCTCCCCCATCATCTCCAACTATTAGAGAACCTTGTTAAAAGACAATCATTCCTCTAGGACACTAAATTCTTGCTTTCCAGTGCGTTGATAAGAATGACAGAATATCACTCAGGCAGCCATTAACGAATATAAAAGCAAACTCAGTGGACAGATTACTTGGATAAGGTCTTTTACCATACTCCATTCAACACAAACAGACAGTAGAGATTGACAAATCCAGTTCAAATAAAATTAAAAAAAAGATCAACAAACAATGCACTTTACAAACTAAAGTCCTGTACGAAACAGGAAACAATCCAGACTCTCGACGCATAGAATTGCAGTTGCACTCCCAAATGCAGGTCTTTGGAGAATTATAATTTTAACAGACTAAACAGATATTATAATTTTCTTGAAACAGAAACATAAACGTACTAAGATAAAAACCGCAGGTACTCATGATCTTTCTACCCTTTCCAGCACCTTATCATCCCTTGCACCCCCACCTGAAACCTGACTCGTGCTCCCCTTACTAATTTCCCAAATTCAACACTCAAAGGCTGCTGGATGGATAGCAACAATCATGCGAACAGCTGGCTAATTCCTGTTTTTGCATTTCTCCATGGCCCTTGGGGCTGCAATAAAAATAAACACTCGTATGCAATTAGCTTGAGAAAAGAAATTTTATACTGACATAATTGGTAGGGATTAACACTGAAGTCCTTCACAAGAATCACAGCAAATTACAAGCAAGCATAAAATTAGGCTCAGCCGGCACAAGCTAGGATCCACTTCAAAAACTTTGGTTCACAAAAACATTTTAGGGCATCAAGAATTCTTATTGTTAGATAAATAACTTTAAAAAAATGAATCGGGTGGGTTTGTATAGCACAATTTCAGAACATTTAATAAGTAAAATTCGTACCTGTAAAGCACAAAATCTGTTTCTGACATTTTACATATAAACCAGCATAGTATAAAGCAAAAAATGATCTTCAAAGGTTGATAAAAGGCGCATAAGCAATCACAATTTTGAAAGTTCTTAATAATATTGATTTCAGAAATAAGGATAACATTGTGAACTGAGACCAACAGCTAGTATTTGTGCTACCAATGTAATAAATTCCTTGTGGTCAACAGTTCCACTTTTTAACGGGGCTCCAAGTCTTAATTTTCTAGCATTAATTTCAACGTACTTTCAACATAACATTTAATGCAGAAATTACGAGGTCAAAATCGATGTTAATAATGAGTCATGTCTGACCCCTTGCACTCACCCCACCAAAACAACGAGTACTTACAGATACATGTTCATCCAAAATAACAAAGGAAGATCAGACAACCTAAACCTTTTCATCTCATGTCCTAGATATACCAAGATTCTAGATACAAAACAGAGACCAGACTGTATTGTTGAATTACATCCACAACAAAACAGAAGGATCTATAGGATCATAAGATGAGCCCGGTATTACAACTTTTACACCAATATCTGTGTTTTGTCCTCCTTTGTTTCATGTTGGGGCGACTTTCTACTAGGTGAGATTTGAAAAAACAAATTTCATCAGAGAAGTATTTTTTGAAGCACACTTGATTTTTCTAGGACAAGTTCTACTGTCACAAGTCATGAATGGCTAATATAATTCTCAAGGCAAACATTTCGATGGTTCTTGTACACTCTATTAGTCAGAACAGTAGTAAAACTGGCTTGAGATACATAACAAACGCACCTAAGCCAATGGCATCAGAGCTCTTCATGATCCTCAGCCGCTTGCATGTTTCAATAAACATCCTGAACAGGTAGGTAGACAGAATTTGAATGCAGGTTTATCACGCAACTTACATTAAGAATATTTCTTGCTATTACATGATCATGAATTGTGCTTGTTAATATTGCTTGGCAGATGAAAGAAGTTATATTCTAATTTCATCCTTTAATATATGATCCAGTCAAATTTTTGCAAATATAAAGAGAAGTTCAAATGAAACCACAGTTTATGACCATGAGTGTAGATCAAGGAAGATCGGTTCATGTCAATTCGCAATCTTTACTCACTCAAGTTCCCAGTTGTTCCCTGATTTAATTTCAAAATTGAAGTACAACAGGGACATGGCAAAGGTATAAACAGTTTTGACCAAGGTCAATATCACAACTAGCCAAAAAAATTGCATTAACCCTCATGCAAGTGTCATCATGGTGGGGGGAGGGGCGGGGTAGTTTGGGTGGATATACAGAATAGAGTTTCTGTTTCCTTGCACTAAATCCCAGCTACTTCCTAGAGCTATTAAACATGAAAGATCAGTTCATTCTTGTTCATATAAAAATAATATGGTTAGCAATGGCTAAAGATTTCAAATATTATTGAAGTGAACAACAAGAACTAATTTGGATTGAGGCAAACAAGCAAAACCGGTCAGCACTTACTCCCAGGGAACATCGCCAACAAGCATCCAGTCTCCGTCTTTATCCTCATAAGTGAGAACATATTCTGAGCCATGCAGCAGATCCTTCAGCTTGCTCTCGCTCAGCATCTCCCTTCCTGGAGCTCCATGAGATCCATATTGGCCTGACATCATAACAAAGTAGCAGTAACTCGATCCATAAACAAACATAACACGTTTCCACTGTAAAATACTAGTTCAACACTTAATATAATAACAATGTCCACCAACCACATTCTACATATCAAATCAAAAATTTTATTTTGCTCACCTATGGTGAAACAGCTGAACATCTTCTCGAGGGCAGAAGACAATTCCTGATATGCAGAGTAGTTTCTCAAATCCACTTTTCTAAGATAAGGAGCACCATCCATGCTGACTTTGATAAATAAAGCACCTGGCCCTGCTTTACCATCAACTTCTTCTGTGTTCTTTGAGGTGGTGGCAAGGGAATTCTTCCTAAATGATTTGATGGGTGGCCAACCCACAACTTGTGCCCTGCCAAAAGAAGGGATACCAGAGATCATTCTCAATGTCTTGCAGTTAATCTTAAGACTTGACACAAAAACACTTCATACTTTGGAGCAGGTGCACTGCTGTTGTTTGCGGAGCTGTTACGAAGTGGTCTGGTCTCGTTTCCCGCATGAGGTCTCTCTTGTCCTGCCTTTGGGGCTACTATCTCTTTCACTTTAGCTTGTTGAACTCCAAGGTTCTCCAACATGCCAGGTTTCAATCCCAAGTTCGGTGAGGGCCTGGGTGAGAGCATTGCATTTACCTCCGAATTTGATAGAAACTTGCTCTGCACCACAGATGAATACTTTTCAAGTTAGAATCATGAGTAAATATCATTCTATTCCCTTCAGTAAATAAAAAGGCAGTTTTTTTCACCTCTGAAAACTCATCCATGGCATCAGAGAACACTCTCTTGTTACCCGAAACAACATTTTTCTGTGTTGAGGAGTAGTGACCATCATTTGAGGGATGCAAAGGGAAGAAGGGCTTCTCATCAAGTAATGCCGAGCTCAACAGGGAAAGCTCGTGATTCCTTTCTGGAGACTGAGACCCAGGAAGCCCAAGCCGCAATTCAGTAGCCTTCAGATTTAAACTAGTCTTTCTTTCATCAGAAGCTGCAGAGACTGCCGAGCTGTCCACGGAAGAACAATCGGACAAACCCATATAGTTACGCTCTTTCAATTCCAAACCATTCAGGCATGCACTTTCTGCAGAGGCCGGAGAAGAAGCCAGTAGAGTGACATTACTTTGACCCTCCTCCTCCACAACACCAAGTAGTGGTGGAGACATCAGAATTAAGAATAAAAACACTCGGAATTCTTTTTGTTACCTGCTCAGTTTCACAGCACAAAAACTTCATTAACAAGCACCAATGTTTGGATATTCATCAAACAAAATCATATCGGCGAAAACAAAACCTCAAATCTCTTTAAATAGAGAACAAGTAAATAGAAAAAAATTCATCAACCGCTGGCTGCCTGCCCTCAGGAAGCAAACAATATAACAAACACATGGTGGTTGATTAATACTGAAATTTCCCTAATTCAATCAAGCATCCGTTGGATGATAATTTATTCTTGGTCAAAGGGCCATACTAAAAGCAATAAGCACAAATAAAATCACACAATTTGCAAAGATAAAATAAAACCAGGCGTGATGCTTATGGTCAAAGCAATTTTAGCTACTTTCTAAAACACATCAAGATCTAAACACAAATTTTTAAAAAAATAAAAATAAAAATTGCGAAAGCAAGTATCCAATAACACTAAAAATCTTAATAAATGTAAAAATATATATTAAAAACTAAACTTGAATTAATTAATTAGCAGCAGACGTAAAAACACTTTCCTGAGTTAAAACGAGCTAAAATAAAATAAAAGTAAAAACACCTTCCTGAGTCAAAACGAGCTAAAATAAAATAAAAATAAACTTACAGCATGTTATAAACGGCAAAAAAAAAAGAGGCTGCATAACCATTTACAACTGCAGAGATCTAATCTGAACGTTAATGAATAATCCATTTTCCGACTGAATAATTTACTGAAGGAAAAAGGTAAGGAATAAAACACATTTTGAACTTGAAATAACTGTAGTCAAGTAAAAGTAGATGCATGATTAATAAACCACGCCTCAAATAACTCGTTTTTTTTTTTTTTTGAAGAAAGAACAGAAAGGAAAGATAAATCTTGTTTGGATGCCGAGAAAGTATGAAAAAAAATAGAAACAAAAATTGAAAGCTGCAGAGCGAGACAGTCTCCATGCAACTATTGAGCTGAAAAACCTACTCTTGACATGGGTTTTCCCAGTACGAAAACTAAAAACAGCAAAAAGATTGCAGCATTTGTTTCAGTAACAAACAAACAGTGTCCAGCAAAAGCCAGAAGGCAGAAAGATGAAAGCGCAAAAATAAGAGATAAAAAGAAATAAGGTGTGCAAATTAAAAAAAAAATCAGAAACAGATCAAGAAAGGGCACTGAGTAACTTGTTTACCTGTGATTTAGATTTGTGGATTTGTAGCTGGAGAAGAGAAGTGAAGATTTCAATTGTGAGGGTTCTGTTTCTGTTTTGGAAGCAGATAGAGAGAGTTGAGAGAGAGTTGAGAGAGGGAAGTAGAGGGGAGAGAGAGAAAGAGTTAAGGATCCTCCATTTTGGCACAAAGTAACAAAAGCTTATTTGCTGTCTGGTGTGAAACTCTATGCATTAAAATAAGAACCTTTTTGTTTCTTTATTTTTATTTTTATTTTTATTAAAAACAAAAACCTTTTTTTAGAAAACAAAAAAAACACCCTTCCTTTTGCTACTCTTTTTATATTTTTTTCGCCTTTCTTTCTTTCTTTTTTTTAATTGGATGATAACAATGTTTGTTTGTTTATTTATTTATCTGTTCATAAATGTAATAATCGGCCGAATAATAATGAATGAGAGAGAATCGTGTATTTTAATTTTAGTGGCTGGTGATTGGAGATGGTTGAATGGCAGCCGTTGATCCGCTCGAGGGTGGATTTGGTATTTTATTGTGAGTGGATGGAAGCCCTTTTTTGCGCCAACTTTGAAGTCAGATTAACCTATTTGTTTTTTCCTTTAATAAATGATATAAACAAAAATTAATTTTATTTATTTTAAATTAATATTTTTAAATTATTTTAATGCAATAATATTAAAAATAATTTTTAAAAAATAAAAAAAATATTATTTTAATATATTTAATGGGTTAAAAGCACTTTAAAAACAATCTCAATCATATTTTCAAATATACTCTAAACTTGTTTTTTTAAAAAAACTTTTAAAATTAATTGTTTTAAGTTTTGATGTGTTGAAATTAAAAATAAATTTTAAAAATAAAAAATATATATTATTTTAATATATTTAAAAAAAAACAATTTCAAAAACAAACTGTCATGCTTGCAGATAGCCCTGGGATGATGGATTGAGCGAGTGTTTCTCCTTTGGCAACCATTTTCCATTTGGCTGATGGGAGAAAGGTGAAAATTGCAATGCAACAATTCAATTCAGTCGTCATCTTTTTTACTTCCGGTGCCAAATGACTCGTACTATTGTATTTTGACGCAACGATTGAAATTTAAGAAGGATATATTTAACAAATAAGGTGAATGGGCGTGATTAAATAGTTTTTTTTTTTTTTTTTTTACAATTGATACACAGCGGGCAGTTTTATTTTTACATTAAAAAAAAAATGATAGAAAGTAAAAAAGTTGATGCACGATGGCGAAATGTTTTTAAGAATTGATGACATGTTGAATGAAATATTTAAAATAAAAATATTAAGATTTCGAGATATTGAATTAATATAGGTCAATCATGGTTAATATATTAAATTTATAATATAGAATAGTAGATGATAAAACCGTAGAACTTCGTATAAAAAAAAAGATGTTAAATTATAACGAATCAAATATTAAAATTTGAAATTGAATAAAAATATAAAATTAAAAAAAACGACTAATAAATTTACATTGATGGCAGGCACAACGATGCAGGCTGGGGTAAATATTTTTGGACGCATGAAGAAAATATCAAGGAGATGCTGGGATAATATTCCAAAATAACATGAAATAAATAAAAAGATAAATTCAATTATTTTAATAGTATAAAAAAAACAACCCTAATTTAACAGCATAAAAAATAAAAAATAAAAACTTAGGTAAATTTTCTAAATTTGAGTTAATATTCCAAGATCATAGTCTCAGTCTGTAAAATATTGTATCCATGCTTAACCAAGAAAGTCATTTTTCAATCTAATTTAATGTTGAATGATAAAATTATAAAAGAAATAATATCACAACCTATGAAATATCAAACCCAGGTTTAAAATGTTTATCTGTTTCAATTATCGTTTAACTGAATAAAAAATATTTTTAACAAACAAAGTTTAATGAACATAACCGGTTAAATGACTCATAATGTGACATTAAATATATTGATTTACACTTATTTTTTTATTTTATTTTTAGTTGTTATTAATAATTTTATTTATTTATTTACTAGCCTACATAATTCTTGATTTATTTGATTATATGTATGTATAAAATTTTCAATTCTATAAACTTAAAAAAAATTTAACTACAAAAATATATTGAAAAAATTTACATGTATTTTTTTTAATCAAAGATAAAAATATCTTACCTTGACAGAGCACGTATAATGTAAATAATATTTTTTTCTTTCAGTTTTTATCATGTCATTTCTATCAAAATCAGGCTCGTTTGAGATTTACTATTTTTGCTGGAATTCTCGCTGTTTTTGTTTTTTTTATATATATAAAAAATTTTATTGCTTGTTGGTTGTTACAGTATCATATCGTATACAAATAATAAAGCACGCGCATATAATGCCACTAAAATCTTCCATATTTACAGTAAAACCTAGAATCACAGGATCGATTATATATGCTGTTGGTGAGAATGGACAAATGGATTTGATTCTGATATGCTTTTTAAATTTGAAAATACTAATTAATTTGTTTTTCATTGATGGAATTTACTTGAATGGGCTCCTTTCCCGTGTGCTGTTGTGGCAGTGTAATTAAATCTGGCTTGCCTCGGACTGTTACACCTGGAAACTCATGATTTAAATTAAATTACGAGGAACTTGATTCATCACCACCTGGGTGAGTCTCCCAGTAATCTCGTTAAATTTGGTTTATTTTTTCTTTTTATTCAAAACAGCATTGTTAACATTTCTTTTTACTACTAAAATAATATTTATTTTAGATAAACTCAAGTTAGTAACGGTTAACTCGCCTAGCAACGACCTTAGATAAATGTGCTTGGCCAAAATTTAAAACTTTTATTTTTAATTTTTTAAATTTAATTATTTAATAAAAAAACATTCACAGCAAAGATAACAAATAAAAAAAGTAAATAAAAAAACAATCTAATGATTTTTTTAAAAATGATAAAATTATTATTTTTCTAATTTAATCCACAAGATTTTGTCTTGCTGTGTGTTTAATAATATGGTGGAGAGTGCTGTTTAAAAGTGATTTTCTCTTAAAAATACATTAAAATAATTTATTTTTTAATTTGTCTTCTATATAAACATATCAAAATCATCGAAAAACATTAAAAAATATCAATTCAATGTATTTTCAAGCCAAATACACTTTTAAAATATACCTAATGTTTGTTTGGTAACGTGTTTCTAATTGCTCTTGAGTACATTTTAAAAGTATGTCTGGCTTGAAAAATTATGAAATTAATGGATTTTGATGCTTTTAATAATTTTAATGTACTAATATAAAAAATAATAATAAAACGCTTTAATTTACTTACAAGTAAAATATAATTTTAAAAATTATTATACATCACAAGTAAAGTACTAGCTCGTTTGGCAGTGTGGTTGCGGTTGCTTTTCAAATAATTTTTCATATCAAAATGCATATTAAAGATTTTTTTATTTTTTAAAAAATTATTTTTGATATCAGTATATTAAAATGATTTGAAAATACTAAAAATATATTAATTTGAAGATAATAAAAAAGTAAAATATTTTTTAATTTTTTTTAAAAAAATTTTAAAACATAAAAACAAAAGATAAAAACAATATAAAACAAAACAAAACGCAGTTACATTCATCAAAATAAACGTTATCTAAGAATGCCGTGAAAAACTGGTATCTTTTATGTTTCTGGCACTATCACCGGTCACCACCCTCTCATAATTGCTCACTCTTTTATTTATTTATTTTTGGGTACAATTGCAAACTCCCGGTAATTATTTGCAAGACATTGAAAGGTTGTTCCCAAATTTGATTTACGGTGAAAAATCATAAAGACCATGGGGCATTGCCAATCATGTCACCTGCAGCAGGTACCAAATTTGATGTCTCTCAAGATCGTCCTTCCCGGTGGCAAATTTGTCTTTTGACAGTAATCTTATCGATCACAACTAACCAGGACGTGTCCAAATCACAGCCCCTCAGTGTCGTTTTCTCAGCTTTTTAGCTTAAAGATAATCCGATAAGACTCACAAATGTCTTAAACTTTTTGGGCACTTGATTCCTCTATTCTCATGTGAAATGTGGATACCCGCATAAAGACCACCTTACCCCCAATCATATCTTGGTTTGACTTTATCCAGGTGCAAATGGGCAAATACTCTACATAATCATGATGCTTTCCAATTTCCAAACACTAACAGCCAGCTAGCCTTATTCACTTTCTACGCTGCACAACATACACAGTATCATGATTATTTTTATGTTTTTATTTTTTAAAAAAAAAATTAAGTTTTTTTTCACTCTCAATTAATATTTTTTATTATTTTCATGTTATTTTAATTTACTGATATAAAAAATAATTTTTTAAAAAATAATAAAAAATATTATTTTAATATATTTTTAAATAAAAAACACTTTCAAAAATAATTACTACAACACTTTCAAATATTATTTTAACAAACTACATTTGTTAATATATATATATACACACACCTATTTATTTATTACGGTGGGCTAGTTTATATTTTGCCTCCACCTTATATTTAGAAATATTTGAGTAATTTATATATATATTTTTTCTAAAACTTATTTTTAAAAATTTTAGTTAAAAAAATATTTTTTTTTCTTTAAAGCAGCAATAACAAAAATTATTATAATATCAAATACGCATTAACTCATCTCAACAACACCGGAAATGTTAAATACAAATTGATATATAAGTTTACAAATAACCTCCCCACTTCACTATAACAATTAGATCCTACCAGCATGATATCTAACATCGTTATACATCATAAAAAATTAAATTATTAGTTGATTGTGTTATATTATTAATTATTATTTAATTAAAATTATTAATATATAATTAATTAAAATATTTTATTTATAATTTTACAATTCAATTCAAGTTTATATTATATATTAGATGTGGTGTCATCCTTTGGAGGGGTAAAGATGGTAATAAAAAGGGAGTGAATAGAGTGTATGCTACGTAGAAAGAGGACGCATTTAGTGGAGGAGTGAGGCTGAGAGGGGACAGGGAAAAACAGGGTGAAGCGAAATGATGTGTTGGGGGACAAGAAAGCGGCTTTTAATTTTGGCTTGCCGGCTACTGAAGGCGACATATAACCTCCTCCACCATTTTCTCTTCACCAGTCGGACCTAGCTTCGCGTGGTTTTCACGTTCCAATTGCTGATTCAATTTCTGCCCCTCGTGTTCTGTGTTCACCATTGTTTATTAAGTACCGCAGTTCAATCCCTAAAATTAAAGTATTTTAATGACAATTTCTTGGAAAGACCAAAAAAAAAAAAACCACACCCCCTTTTATCTTCTTCCTTTTTTTTTAATATTGAGATTAAGTTTGCTTCCATTTAAAATCATCATAATAATTATATAAAAATTAAAACAATTGTACGAACGGTTGCTTTAAAATCATCACTGGTTTAAATTATTATTGTGAAAAATCATTTTATTAAGACAGATAAGATACGGTAGTGTTCAGTATTATAATAATTATTATTTTTTTAGAATGTTTTTTTAATATATTAAAATAATAATTTCTTATTTTATAAATTTATTTTTGATATTAATCATCAAAACAACCTAAAAATATTAAAATAAAAAAATTATTTTTAAAAATAAACAATATTACAAACACCATTTAAGTTGTTTTTTTTAATTAATATGTTTAAAACAGTTAAAATTGATTGATTATGTCAGCACTGTCACGAAGTCTTTTCTAGGTGGACTTGTTAATAAGATAAACGATAAGGAGAGGATTAAATCCACTGATAATCCTAATTGGTGAAACTTCATGGGTCATGCCATGTATACAGTAGCAATAGTATCCTTGGCTGGTACGGGAACATATGAAAGATATATATTTAGTATTTTTAAAGTATTTTTGAGTAAATTTTTATTTTTATTTTTTTATTTTAAATTAATAAGTTTTTAATATTTTTATATTATTTTGATGTATTAATATATAAAAAGATTTAAATAAAAAAATATTATTTTCATATATTTTCAAATAAAAAAACATTACATCGAGTATTGTTGCATATATGCACTCTAGGATGTCTGAGAGTGTGGTTGTGATTGTGGTTGGTTTTTAAAATGTTTTTTACTTGAAAATATATTAAAATAATATATTTTTTATTTTTTAAAAAATTATTTTTATATTAACCCGTCAAAATAATTTAAAAACACTAAAAATATATTAATTTGATATAAAAAAAAATTAAGATAACGTGGTGTGCACCGGTTCCGGACGGTGCCGTCATGGTAATCCTGGATAAGAGCGGTGCAAAATAGACAAAGCACTATACCATAAGCCATCCAGGTCAATCAACAGGTGACAAAACAAACATGATTCGTAATGTGAGATTTTATCAGTTGACATTATACAGAACCTCTTCTTATCTACAACTACTACAATACCACGATTTTATATGCTGGGCCCATCACTATCTTTTTATAGGTGTACTCGTTTGTATTGAAAACAAAGTGATTGACTTGAAAGGTTACTAGAACAGAGTTTCTTCAAGGTCTAAACGGGAATAAAAAAATAAACAAAACACGACCCGCTGTTACTGTTGGTTCTGTCTGTAAACATTGTGCATGGCATTATTCATCCTCCAATGCTTTTTTTTTAAAAGAACTGGAACTTTATTTCTTTGCATCAATTTATGTGTAATAATTATCTTTAATTTGTGTTTTATCATATTTTTGAGGTCTTTGAGAGTGTTTCCTCTGTTAATTAATCATCCATTTCATGAGAAAGAGTTTTATCATATTTTTAGATAAGATTATATTTTTTATAATGTTATTAACAATTAATTTTTGAATTATAAAAAATGCTAATTAAAAATAAATCATATTAATTATTATTTTTTTCTTTTTTTCTTTTATCATGTACAAATGATAGGATCGTGATTTCTTTTTTTCTATTGAATCTTGTTTTTTGTTTTAATCGTGATGAGTTTTTGTATTAAAAAACAATAATTATCATTAAATAATATTTTTTTTCAAAATGAAAGGAAATAGATAAACAAGAAAAGAAAATTTTGATTAAAGAGATTCATTTTCCCCTCATTAATCCAAATGATTGAGATTTTTATGAATATTTATTTTAAATAGTCTTTGATTTTTTATTTTTTAAAAATGCTATCAGTAAACAGTATATTTTAAAATAAAAAAATATGAATGAAAAATAACAATGTATATAATAAAATATATTTTTTATTAGCCTACAACACTGAAGGAATTAGGGTTTTTTTATGGTATTTTTACTATTCACATTAACAATAAAAAATCTTAATATACTTTTTTAAATCATTTTATGACAAAACCAAGTCGCAACTTAGTTTGTCAATACGTGAGAGAAACATGATGTCACAAGTTTGAGAGTTAGGGAGCACTCTTATTTTCTAGAACGTGACCTGTCATTTTTTTTAAGAAAATAAGTGGTGAATGAAAAATAAAACAGGGCCAAGCGCGCGGGGCTTGCCCTTTGCCGACCTTTTCTTTTATGTTTTTTTTTTTGTTCTTTTTTTTTTTACACTCCAAAAGATTTTTCTGTTTTCACTTACTATTTAGTTTTAATATATTTTTTTGAATACCATTATAAATTTTTATTTGAATTTTAATATATATATTTTAATTATTATGTATTTATTATGAAAATAATAATACAAATAATAAATTATTTTTAAAAATTTTATTGAATTTATTCATTAAAATATTAAAATAAATTTGAAATATCATTTCATCACGTATGTTTATGATGTTTTTAGTTTTCAATTACATAAAATATAAATATTTTATTTTATTTTTAAAAAACTTGCTTAATGATTATATTTTTTTAACAAGATATGACTAAGATAAATAAAAGATATACCAGTATTTGATAAAAATATTATTTTTATAAAAGAAATTCATAAAAACTTAAAACCAAGTTAAAAAGAAATGCTAATTTTTTTTTCAAGAAGTCGAAATTAACATAGACACAAACAATTAGTTCAGAACTAAAATTATTACATTTCTTATAAATATTTATTTTTATTATAACAGAACTAAATAAAAATCGATTTAAAAAACTGATCAAGATCTGGAAGAGGTAATAATTATGTCTGAATGCGAAAGGAAAATAGTAGAACACGCGCGTTGATTTTCATTATGAAAGGAGAAGTTCACCCGCGGTGCTGATATATATATATATATATATATATATATATATATATATATATATATATATATATATATATATATATATATATATATATCTTTTGAAGGAGGGAGATTTTAAGAAACCCATCATTAACTGCAGCCACCTTTGCACGCTTTGCCCTTAAACCATGTATACATGCATTATTCAAAGAGCAGCACTTTGTTCATGTTTGATTTGGCATCATCATCATCTTCTTCTTCCTCCGTATTTCACTCTCCTCTGCCCACGTCACTCAAACGCCATTATCATACGCAAGCATGTATATGGGCCACCCATTGAAACCTTCTGGGCCTCCATTTCCATTTCCATTATAATGAACCATTCACTCATTCGTCCAGATTTGATCTGAGATCATAATTAAAAAGGCTCAAGAATGTGCTATAAACTATAAAGAGCTTGAGCTGAACAAACAATGGCGTTAAAAAAAAGAAGAGAAGAAGCAATGTTTCATGAGTAGTGAATAGTGATGCAAGCCTTCGCCTTTATATTTTATTTT
This sequence comes from Populus simonii, assembly GCA_007827005.2. Classification (NCBI taxonomy): domain Eukaryota; kingdom Viridiplantae; phylum Streptophyta; class Magnoliopsida; order Malpighiales; family Salicaceae; genus Populus; species Populus simonii. Next base: position 16,108,979 of record CM017465.2, on the reverse strand, counting down.
TCAACTTTACCTGATCAAAAGGCCTTCAATAATGTTGTTTTAGTGCTAAATATTCAAGCATACACATGATAAATATTAATATATATTATTTTAATATATTTTTAAACGAAACTAGCTAATCGTTGTCATTCTTCTAAACACAATCCAAGTACATGAATATAGATTGAATCAATGACCCGAAAATTACTAGAAATTACCACCGTTGCCATTGTTAGCGTTACTCTATAAATCATGGTAAAATGTCCTCCATGAAAACAGATAGTGCCGGATGCTGTCACCGCTTCGGGCTCCATTACGTAAGTCCTCTTGGCTTTTAAGGTAAAAACTCTATCTGTAGCATCAAGTACTGGTCAAGTGAACTTGCATTTCAGCAGGTTACAATTTTCAAGTCAAAAGTGGGCCATGGTGACCTTTAAAACTTGAGAGAGACCACCACGATGTTGGGCCTTTTTTCAAGTCCTGCGGGCCTCAATTTTCAAGACCATATACATAGTCAATGGTCAAATACTGGAACTTCACGTGCGGTCTCGCCATGATTGCCCAGGAGGGCAAGATTGCTATCACATTAAATGCTTCTTTCTTGATAAATTCTTCTTTAATTTAGCTTGGTTTTTTCAATGAAAACCTGACACTCTAACAACAAAGCATGTGATGGATAGACCAAAATAATGTAGAGTCGAATGTGACATGCCTGGCTAGAAACGATAAAGCGAGTGATGAGTTATGTAGAGGTCTCTATCATCCGAGCATGCACACGAATGAATTATGAGATACTGAAAACTACGTTGTAAATTATTAGTATTGTTGTGTAGTTCTACCACAACTTTGACGGACTTTATAGCAGGAGACGTTTTCTTTTTGCGAGTTTCAACGCATGGTGGTTGCAATTTGAACATTGAAATTGAATATTTTGAAAGGCAGTTCATCATCCATCACGAGCTTTCTCTCTTTTGCTCGAACTTCCCGTATATATACAGCAGGAATTCGTCGTCGAACCAGCTTTGGATGCTTGTTTCTGTACGGCTGAGATAGATGCCAAAATTCCCAGTCAATCCCTTTGATGCCACTGTCAAACCCTAATATGACACTGTCGCATTTTGCACGACACGCTTGGTAAGAAAGGTCTGTCCACCGACCGAACGATGAAGGGTTCGGTCTTGGTGAAACAAAGCCGCTCCAGGATAAAAATAGGAAAAGAAAACATGATGTGAATATGTCTTGAACTGAAACATATTTTCAAGACTTATTTATAGTCCATTTCCTGCCCGAAACCCAAAGTTACACAATTACAAGGCAAGCCAAGTGCAAATGCTAGACTCTGTTTGGTTTATAGTTCGAACTGAATTTGCGTCTTTAGGGCAGGAAATGGACTTTGAGCTCAAGCTCAACCCCGCTCCGATCTGAGTTTGGGCGTGTTCAGTTTATAATTAGAACGTAACTGGCCTCGGTGAGTGTACTTTGTTGCGGGGTTGAATTGTTTTTTTACATAAAAATTGATGTTTAGCTATCATAAATGTGTAAAAAAAAGGTATAATTTAAGTCATAGAACTGATTAGATTTAATAAACTGGTTTTATTTTAATTAGATGAAAAAAATACCACAGTAGATGGATCAAATAAAAAAAATTAATTAGGATAACTTGATAAAAAAATATTTTTTTAAAAAAAACCATGTATCTCAATTTATAACCTATTAAACATGGAAAAACTTTGAAGTTCAATTCTCAATTAATTATATATTGAAAGACAACATTGAAAAAAAATTATAAAAAAGTATTTAAAAAATAACAATTAAAAGAATGAGGATCAAAATTAAAAATATAAAATAAATTTTATATTTAATATTTGAAGAGTGCAATTGAAAAAATTAATGTAGTAAAAGAACCAAAAAATACAAAATAATGAAGATCAAACTTCTACAAGATGTTTAGAAATCAAAAGAATAAGGATTGAAGTTGAAATACCACCAATAAAGAGGGCTAAATTGTAGTTCCTGGGGGAGCAGAGAGAAAAGACGAGGAAAAAAAAGAGAGAAAGAAAGGACTTTCAGCAACAAGCTAGACAATTATCAAAAACACGCTCTGCACTAACAAGTAAAGAGCATAAAAACACTTTTAATGACACAGTGCAATGTCATTTTAGTCATATCATTATGCTTTATATATATTTATTATTTTATACACTTGTTGAAATGATAAAGTGTCTTTCATCTAACATGATAATTACGTGAAAACCATTGTGAAAATATAAAAGTATCATTTGACTTTGGTTTAACTTTTTTATTCCAATGGTGCTTTAGTCATTTCATTATGCAATTGAAATGGAAAAAGATTTGTTTGTCCTCCAATTAATTTGATAATAACTAATGGACCTTATAAACATACTAAAATACCCTCTATTAATAGTGTCAAGTTTTTTTAGTGAATCGAGAAAACCATTAAATCATTGTTCCAGTGAACATTGATTTTACTCACAAGTTCAAGTAAAAATGCTTTCCTAATAAGCTTTTGTTAATTTGCAAAAATTTAACTAGAACTTTAAATTTGTTAAATATCAATGTAAATTATTAAAATTTTATTTCCTTTTGTTTTAGTCTTTTTTAGTCATGTTGTCATGATTTTATGTGTTATGTTTTATTTTTGCATTGCATGATCTTACACATACATTGTGACAAAAATAACTCTCACATTACATTAAATATTCACATTACCATATGCAATTATAAGGTAAAATAAAAAAACATATAGACTAAAATCGATAAAAAAATCCTTTTCTTTTATCCATATTTCAATCATAAAATCTAATGTATTTTGCATTTCAATTCCTAGTTGTTGAGGAAAAAAAGAAGAAGTCATTAAAAAAAAGATGATAGAGAAAACTTTCAAGTGATCAAATTTTAACAGCATTAACTATAATTTTAGTGTTTATAAATTCATCTGTAATACAGTTACTCAATAAAGGCAATTTTTACCTTTACTGATGAAAAAAAAGAAGATCAGTGTTCTAAATATTTGTTTCATTTAATTTTAAGTGTTTATGAAAAATTAATTGTGTTTCGTTATTTGAAATGAGGTTTTGAAGGTTCATAAAATATTTTTTTTCATGCTTTGATTGGAAAAAGGTTAAAATTATAATACTTGGGATAAAAAAACTGAGATTTTAATTTTTCATCCATCTCCAATGATAAAAAAAAAGTGTTGTATTTACACTTGAGGGTCTAGCTCAGTGGTCAACTGCAAGGCTTGCTTTGCGACTGTCCCGAGTTCGATCCTCTCTGTGTACCAGCCTGTCACCCCCGCGGTGTCTTATCTACCTACTGGGCTTGCAGGATGTTCAGTAGACCCGTGGATTAGTTGTGGTGCGCGTAAGCTGGTTCGGACACCCTGGGTTAAAAAAAAAAAAAAAAAGTGTTGCATTAGCAGACAGGTCATTGGCCTAAACAAACCATGCATCGTTGACTATCTTTAAAATAAGAGTTTTTAGGCTTGGGCTCTAAAATTGACTTTCACCTGGGCCATCTTAACAGCACACATGGGCAATAATTACAACAATTTGTAAAAATTATTTTATCATGCCATGTTTTTAAAGAAAAGTTTAGTTCTTTACAGTAATATTTCCTTTTATTATTATTATATATATGAAGCTAATAATTCACAAGTTTTTTTTTAAAAAAAATTACATGAATATTCAATGAGAACACACACACTATTGATAGCTTTTTGTATTCATTTTTATTTTTTTATACAATCATATAAAAATAATTAAAATATTTTTTATGGGTTTAAAATCTTTTTACAACTCATGATAATTTTTATTTATTTATAAAACCACACTTCTGATAAAAAAAACATATTTCCACTAAAACTTAATTAAAACAAAAGAGAGGTTTTGTAAAAAATATTTTTTTTTTTTCAAAAATTCAAAAACATACCTGCGGCATCACTCACTTTAACTCTAAAAATATTATAATAAATAGAAAGATATCCCAATAAAGAACATGTTGTCTACTCAAGTGGAGTGGACAACATGTCATCCTTTCTATTTAAGAAAAAAAGGACACATCTTTCACTCTTTCCTTTTGAAAAAAATATATGAAAATCAGGCGTCCAATCCTAACTTTCTAGGCCCAATCACCTGGATTTCCTCTTATATCAGGCTGGTTGGCCTAGCCAGCTCGACATGACAACACCGAGCCTCTTTTTTTTTCTAAAGAATTTTATTTTTCATTAATATCCTCTCTCCCTCTCTATTTATCTTTTTTTTTTTGAGACAGTTACTTTGTGCACTCGCTGAGCGAGCGTTCATGAATGCTGCAGAGCAGATCCCAAAAGACTGGCTGAAGAACTGCCTCCTGGTACTGGATTCAATGTGATTATTTAGCCCGCAGCCATGCACTCTGAGAAGGGAACTGCGGCTCATGTGTTCATAGTTCTGGAGATGCTTTGCCTATTTTCCCGCGTAACCTGGAATGTACTCCGAGTTGAAATTCTTTTGTGGATGAAGTATTCCTCGTTTACCCAATTAAAGCTTGCAGAGTTTGAGGAAACAACTTAAGAGGAGCTAGACTTGTAAGAAAGGTAGCGATCTATAGATTTTTTTTTTCACGATTTTATCTCAACCATAAAACAAGCCTGCAGAGAATTTGAAGTTTTAGTAGGTGATTGTTTTGTTGATCGTGCTAATTTCTTAATTTGATGTTGTTTTTTTTTTATTTTCTACTTTAATATTGAATTAAGTTTTTTTATTAAATCCGATACTACAACGAGTTATGAATTTTAAAAATTATTTTAGATTTGAAAGATTCACTTAATTTATTTGTTTTTTTTAACTCATGTTTTTAATTTTTATCCTTCAATATTTGATGTATCTAAAGATTAAGCTTTGTTATTATTTATTTATTTTTTATAGGATTTTTCACTAATTATGAGCATAACCTAGGTTATCTTGAATTTTTTTATTTGTCATTTTTTTTATTAAATTTAGCTTTCTTAAAAATAAATTTTTGTTTTGAATTAAATTAAATTAAATCAATTGCTTAAATCTTAACATGCAACTCTACTTCATGATATTTTTGTTTGCTTAAATATAACTTTTTTGGGTCGTTATTTTAATCAAATTTTTTTTTTATTTTCAGCTTTCAATATTTGATTAATTATAATTGAGCTCCCTATTTTATTTTGATTTGGGTTTCATAAGGTTATCACGGTCTTATAATATGGATCGTGAATTAACCATAATTGACCTGGATCGAATCAATATTTTATCATTTTAATTTTTTAAAATGTCATTTAGAATATCATCATCTTGATATTTTAAATTGTTTCAATCCAGTGTACATCAATTTTTTTACTTCTTAACATCTTTAGAATTTCTTTTAAGGTTAAAAAAACATGATATTACTTGTATCATAACACATGCCAAAAATCCAGTAAAGATACTGAAAGAAAACATTATTTCCTTGTAGAAATGACAATTTCATAAATTTTTCATATTTTACTATAGAGGTGTGACAAATATGCAATATTTTGATTTTCCCTCTTTCATGCTTATCACTTTATACTTAGCTTATTTATCATAGTTTTTTTTTTCTCATCTTTATTATTTTGTAATTGTTTTTTTTTTTTGCTTTTCCTATTTTTTCTTTGCTTTTTTTGGGAAAAAATTATTATTTTTTATTCTTTGTGTTTGGTGGATTTATTTGCACCATTATTTTTGTTCATTTCATAATATTTCCTTTTTTATTCTTTACATTTTTTTTTGTAAAATTATCATCCAAAAACTAAAAAAAAAATGGTGTTCACTATAATAATTTTAACATTATTTTATTTTTCTATTACATTAATAATTAATTTAAGATATATATTTTTATTAATGCATATAATTTTTATTTTATTTTATTACATGTAAATATCAACTTTTTGATTTATAGTTATATTTTTGTATTCGGTGTTACTATACCTACATATTTATTTTTTTGAATTAAAAAAAATTATCCAACTTGACAAGTCGAATAAAGGTATTAACACCTTTTATTTTTATATTTATTGGTTGACAAATGGTTGTCGATTAATTAATTAAATACATGCTGTCCTTTAGACATTCCATTACCTAGAGCGCACGATGGAAGGGATTAGATATGCGTGGGCCTTCTATCTCCTCTGGATTCCCATTGCTCGTTAAAGCCAGGCCCGTACACAAGTTTAAGAGAAACCAGAATGCATTCATTGCAAACTGGAGAATCTATCAGCACAAAGAACGTGGAGGAAAGCATGGATTTTGCTCAAAATATGAATGGTGCTGTAAAATAAAGGTGCCAAGATACTATTCTCGCTCTTGCTTGGTTCGACTTTACTCTTCCTTAAAAAACTGAGAGCTTTATCATCTCCCAAAAGCATCACTGAAAAGAGAACTTGGGGCTTAAAAAAAGTCCAGAAATTCTGTTCATTCTTTATCGTTGATTCAACTAACAATTTGCTAATCATAATTGAAAATGATCTTAATATAATTACAAACCAACACCTAATTTATGCAAATTCATCATTGGGCAACCTGCACGTCTCATATTTTTTGAGTTCTTTTGTTCTAGTTCTAGTTCAAAATCTTTGTAACCTTTGTAGCATTGATTTGCCAATTTACTCTTTTCAATCCAAAAGTAAAAACCATCTCGAAAACATGTCAGCACTTGTTAGTGCATGATTTCAAGTAAGAGGAATAGCCAAAAAATAAGAAATTTGAACTAATTAATGGATACATCCTAGTCTGTCTATTATATATATATACACACACAACACACACACACACACACACACACAAAATGATCGCGCAGTACTGTGAAGTCATTAATCAGTATAAAGGTACTGGAAAAGAAGGTGGCTTCTGAATTTGCACTGTTATCTTCTCAGTTCGCGGAGGCTCACATGGACATGCCATTGCTATAAACTTTGGAACTTGATCCCCTGGCATCAAAACTGGAAGGCTCTGGCCTTGATTTTTCTTCAACTTCTGTTTGAATGTTCAAATACATACATGAGCACTTCAGTACTTCAAAATTAATCAACGATATGATCATGTTATCATCGAAAGAAACCTGAGATTTCCTTTTCTCCTTGTCAAAAAATAATATTCTCATCAATTAATCAACACCCAAAAAAAAAGATGATGTTATTAGATCCCCTGAGATGCTTTACATATATGGGAAGATAAGATCATGCACAAGAATTCCCCTTGTTTAGTTTTTAATCTTGTCTCTTCCTTTTCTTTTCTATCCCTTTCCTTCCACAGAAATTAAATATAAAAAATTAATTCAAGAAAAAAACATCGAGATGCGAGAGAGAAAGAGAGGTATACCACATGAGGGGGTGAAGATTTCTGGGGCAAATGTTCTACATCTTCTTCGATGTGGGAATGATTGTCCTCGCTTGAAACTCCAAGTAGGGAAAGTACCTTTTCCCAGTGGAGGCAGCAACTGAACAAGCCACTCATGATAAACAACATAAACAATAGAAGAACTAAACCTACCGGGAACCCTAGTGATGGTCGATTTGTATCTCCCTCTTCCATTGATGATTTTTGCTAAATCTCTCTTTTTTATCTTCTCACGCAAGAGAACTAGAAGGGCATAACAATAGGGGCGCTGAGGTTGGTGGTGCCAATTTATTGAGATCTGAGTTGTTCATCTAGTGGGTTTGGGTACATTTTTGGTACACCCTTCAGTACGGAAGTGGAGGGTCCTACATTGCTTGGCTATTCCAAGTTGTTGTCTATATTTATTGCTTCTTTACACAGAAATTTCAAGAAAGAAAGAGAGGCGCGGGGCCGCTTGCTAAGTGCAGAGTGTTAATCTATATAATTAGCAGAAGCAGAGCAGCAGCAGCAGCGGAAGAGAGGGATGAGGATTGAAATGTCGTCACTATCTATCTGTAGATATCTCGTTTACAAAAAAAAAAAGAAGCTTTATATGAGAAATCAAGAGAACTATGTACACATCTCATTTATAAAATATTTAGCTTAATATTTTTAATATTTTTAAATTGTTTTGATAAGTTATAATTAAAAATAAATTTTAAAAAATAAAATACATTATTTAATTATATTTTTTTAAAAATGTTTTTAAAAACAACCTTTATTATATTTAAGCGCTGTTAAAACGAAAAAGACAACCTTGAAAAAAACCTTCAATCGACGATTTTCAGACAAAGGATCAATAATCTTACAGAGCTGGGTTGCTTAATTGATTGAAAAGGGCCAGGCAAAGTAACGTATCATAAGGAATTCAGACCCTGATGCCATGTGCTTGGTGGTGTCCTTCGCTTTCAGATTTGAAATTTGCGTTAAGTTTTAGTAGGCTGCGTGAATGGAAAACATTAGAAAAATAAGAAACAGTGCCGCTCGTTTCACATCACCAGAAGGGGCGGTAGGAATGTACGGGTTCATGACCACAAATGGATCTGGGTGGAACACACCCAATCAATCAATTTTCCTCTGCCATCCTTCTGCTTACGTGTAAAACAGTTTGTGACCTAACCGCACTGTACTTTTACATGCCCTACCACCATCTACCAGCTACAAGGTTAGGTGTTACAAAATTCTTCAAGTACTCCTGATATGCTGTGACTTCTGTGAACCTGGGGTTGGGTTACTGTCTCTTTTCTGCCCTTATCTTGTCATGAAATTATAATATTAAAAATTAATCTATATTATATCTTAAAATTTTATTCCATAATTTAAAATTTTAAGTAGAATATTTCTTTAATATATAAATATGACTATAAAGCTCTTCCACGGGACTGAATCTTACAGCCATCTCTTGAGTCATGTATTATTATTACAAGAGTGGTAAGATTACCTCGTACAGAAGCATGATCTTCCCCGAGGAATTGCAAGGCACAGGCAGCGATGTTGAGTTCTCGTGGTTAAATTTTGACCTTCTGGCTTGATATAGCTACGAGTCCACAGAATCATATACGTGGAATTAATCTCGCCAACATGATTTTTTAGTCTTGGATCATCTTTACGAGCATTAATGGTCTGCCACTGGTTGATTTCGGATAGGAGATGGTGCAGTTTGCTTTGTGCTTTTTATCTCCAAGATTCACGATGATCATAATTCCTAATCTTATTTAATAACTGATCCTTTGAATATCAATAGTCTTTTGCAAATATTAGGTCTTAGTCAATTCCAGCATCGTATATCCATCAACTAGCGGCTGCTGATTCCACTTTCAACTCAAAGTGGGAAGTGCTATGATTAATAACCTAACATGGATTTAAAATATTGCCGGTAGAAGGATCCAACGGATGTCAGTTGGTTTGGATCTTCTACAGGTACCATAACGCCATGTACTCCGAATACTTTTTGACACAGATATTGCCCTGTGACAAAATAAAGACAAACCCACAGTTTATAGCACGATTGTTCTCATTTGCATTTTTTAAATGTACATATATACACTCTCCAATGGTTTCTCGATTCAACAATGAGTACACAATTTATATTGATATTTATATCTATATAATATATAAGATTAATAGATGGATGAAAAGACTTTGGTTTCAATTTAAATTTCCTATTATTTATTTAATATTGTATTGAATTTAATAATAGAAAAATTCATTTTTTTTTACGGATAAGAAATATAAAAAAAAGTAAATAAAAAAAAGGTTTGAAGTGTCTTTCGCGCTTTGACATGTGAAATGGCGTATCCTAGGGTTTTATTTTCATCTGAAGATAATTTTTTGTATAAATATTGGGGCGGGCGGACACTGAGATGGAATAGGCCCGCCAATATACCTAATGTCCCTGCTGCAATATGATGAGAGATTATTTCTCCCGGAACAAAAGGATCAAAACTTTCCACACCCCATACTGGATTTACAAATTATAATTTTGGTAATAATTAGTGATATCTTATTAATTATTTATTGGATTAATTTTTTTGAAAAATACATACAAATAGGATAAAAAATTTATGGGCATGGATTTTATTTTGTCTCTTTTTTTTTTATGTGTATCTTTTTAAAATTAATCCAATAAATATCTAATATAATGTTACTAATTATTTTTTGAATACTATAAACATTTTTATCACTCCCAAATGATTGGGTTTGACTAGAAACCCAACTGTTTGGGTATATGATTAAAAAACAACTGTTACATCGTATAGACATCCTATTTTTCCCTTGCTTTTACTGTTTTGGCACACAAAACAGTACACAATTTGAAACCATTCATAAAATATGCCTTTGCTATTACAGGCAATAAGAGCAGAACTAGGATCTGCAAGCATGAATGTTTTGTGCCCATCAAAGGCATGTCGTGAGAGACTTTCCACTAGGTGATGGTCTAAATGCTGCAATTAATTTAGAGAGTGATGAGGAGGAAAAGGAGGATCCAGTCGAGCCATCCACTTGGAGTGACCTAACCTGTTTCTAGGCTGTGTTTCATCTTCTGGTGCAACCATTTCATACATCGATTTCATGCGCTTTATTGACATTTGAACTCATGGATTCAATGCTTGATTATGTAATATGGTGGAATTATAGCCTCCCTTTTTAATATGCTAAAGTAGGAGAGAAATATGGTGGTGATGTGTCATAACTTAATTTTTAAATTTAAAAAATAAAAAATAAAATAAATGAATAAAAAATAATTTGAGAATTGATTTAAGAGAATACAAATTAAAAGTTAAACAACTAATAAGGATTGAATTATAAACGTGCGAGTCAATTGATAAAAACTTAAAAGCATTGATAAGCTTGAGAACTTAATTAAACTTTGGATTAGTTTAATTAATGAATTAGAAGCTCAATTGAAACATTGATAAATTTAGGGACTTCTGGGAAGCTGGGGCCTGAAAGCCTGGGGCTCTAAGGCCTGTAATTAATTTAATTAATGACATCTGGAACTGAATTAAAAAAATATCAAAGTTTGGGGCTGATGTGGGTCAAATTTGCAAGAAATTAAAGTATAAAGACCAAAGTGAATAACCAGTGATACTATAGGTAGTTTAATTGACTTTTTCAAGGGTAATTTTAAAAAATATTAAAAGTTGAAGAGCCAATTAAGGACTGAATTGAATAAATCAGAAATCAAGGACTTTTTTTTTGTAAATGACGCTAAAATACAAGGGTCTAATTGCAATTAATCCAGGGGCAAACTTAAAAAAAGTAGGTTTTCCATGAATAAGGGTCCAATAACAAATCATCAGAAATTCCGGGTGCCAATTAAAATTCGCCATATCAGTTAAGGAACAAAACGGCGCCGTTTCAAAGAACACTATTCATCTTCTTCGTCTCATCAGGCCAGGAAGAAAAGCGGACGCCTCGCCTGCCATTGGAGGCGACCGCATCGCGTCGCCGGCCGTTACTCCTGCAAGGTCGCCTCATTATCTGGAGGCGATCGCATGGCATCCTCTGGCTCTATAAAAGCCAGAGGAAGGGCCACGAACATCGAGAAGGATAAAAAAAAAAGAACCAGAAGAGAGAGACGAAAGAGAAGGAACAAACACGAGAGCAGGAGACCAGAAACCAGAGGAAAGAGAGAACGGAAAAGCAAAAAAAACTGAGGGACGAACGAGAGGAGAAAACACAGAGAAGATACAGAGAGGGGAGAGAACACGAAAAAAACCAGTAGAGAGAGAAGGGGACGAAGAGGAAAACACAGAAAATAAAAAGAACAGAAAAGAAAGACGACAGGGCAGAAGAAGAGAGCTGGGAATTTCAGAATCCCAGCAAAAGCCCGCAGCGTCTTCGTCCAGAACGTCCCACAGGTAAGTCTTCTTTCTTCCCCCGCTCTCAATTCAATTCACTTGGCACTGTTACCTTGAATTTTAATTAACCATCTCTTGTAGCAAGCGTGCGTGAACATTTCACGCACGCCTGCTGACCATGGCCAGCAGGGTCACTGCCTTGGGCCAGTGACTGGGCTGGGATGCTGAGTCTAACCTAGCCCGAACGGGTTGAGCTAGACCCAGCCCACAAAAAAAGAGAACAGGAAATATTGAGGCCGGGCAATTCCCACGACTTCCATCAACAGTTTCTCAGTTCGTTGCCGTTTCCTTCGCCGCCATAACAAGCTATTGAGGCGTGGAGGAAACCACCAACAACAGTCCAGCAATGGCAGGACTGTTGGTGTCCCAATCCAACCAAAACACGGAGTCTCAAGTTCTATGTCCACATGAAGATCAGTGTCCGGGGTAGATAAGGATCAGTTTTGCGCAAGAAAAGCCTATAAAAGGCAGAGGACGCAACGAATCCAGAGGAGGAAGAGAGAACAAAAAAAAAACAGAGGAAGAAGAAAGCGAAATAGAAAAGAGACTGAGAGAGAAGTGACTAGAGGAGCAGGAACGGAGAGAACAAAAGGAAGCCAAAGACAGAGGCTTCACCCGCGACAAGCGCCTGCCGATTCTTCGTCCAAGACGTCCGCAAAAAAACCCAGGTAAGCACTCTTTCCCTCCTGGCAAATTTAATTCACTCTTTGGTGTAGCAAGCGTGCGTGAACAGTTCACACACGCTTGCAGAGACAGAATCAACAGGTTACTGGTCTGAACCAGAAACCGGGATGGGCTGGCTGGATCTGGCCCAACCCATATGGCTGGGCTAGATCAGGCTCAGTAAAAAAAGAGTGGGCTGGATCTGGGTCTCAGGCCCAGCCAGCCCAAATTGCTGTTTGCTAAGGGTGTGTTCGGCAAAACACACCCTTATACATTTTCTATGTATTTTATTTCTCTTTTATTTTGATATTTAACTAAATGAGTTTCTTTTTTATATCAGAAAATTTCAGAAATACTTGAAGATCTTCGTTGATTTATTTGTGGGCCCTTCGTGCTTCGTTTTATTTTTTTCTTTGTATTTTATACTTTTCTACTAAGTGCTCAACTTATGGATCATTACTGTTAAATGCAAATCCATTGTTCAATTTTTTTTTCATCTAAAAAGAACAAATGATAGAAAAAAGGGTAAACAAAAAAAATTGACACAGAAAAATTATTTTTTCTTCATTAAAAATTCTAATTTTTACAAATTTATTAACTGGTGTCAGAGTTAGGAATATCGCATACTTTTTGAGTTTGTGTAATATTTACCAACATCAAAGTTAGAAATATTCGCGGGAACTGTTCACTAACGCCAAAGTCAGGAACATGATAGGAAAAATAATAATAAAAAAGAACTTCTTAGCTATTTTAGACAAAACAAATAATACAGTCTGTCTCAGGTAGGACGCTTAAGGGGTGATAGCATCTTCGCTTTCATGTAACTAATCCTGTACTATAGAATCTTTGTTGACTAGTTAAGGTTTTTAGTGACCTAATACTAGATGACGACTCATTGAACTAGACATTTCCTCCCAAAAAATAAGATGTTAGATACTGTTCTTTTTCCAATCAATGAATTTTAACTGGTCGCCGCGATATACGGATGTGACAATTCAACAAAACCTAATTATGCATTGACAAACATTGTAGGCATAGACTCATTTGTATTGTTCACTAGAATAGTGTAATAATGTCTTTTCCCTTCTTTAAAATATCAAATGCCCTAATATTTAAGGTATTTATGTTTTTTCACAGGACCCATGAGTCATTAAAATATTGATCGAGAGTATATATATTTATATTTATTATTTAAGTATAGTAAAACAACCAAAATGTCATTGGATTTGTAATTTTTTTTTACCATTAGTGGACTTTTTTGATTTGTAGTGAGATCAACATTTGCTTAAATGCTAGGCCCGTGCTTCATTTCACTTGACCTGATTTTCTTATTAAATTTCCTCATTGTGGTGGTTTCAGAAAAATAGAGGTAAGACAAAGTCACCAGCAAAAGCTAAATTAGCATTTGGAGAATTGGCATGCAAGATAGTCTCCCTTCATACAAATCCTTAGATTTCACCAAATCTCCATGTTCTCTTTCAAGAAAAAATGGAACACTTAATTTCACTAACGGGATAGGCAATAATATTTTACAATTTTATTTCTTAAGAAAATAATTAGCTTCGTTTCATTTTGCTTATTGTCAAGTTTGATGGTTTTCGAAATCACACCTTTATTTTTTTAGTCACACTATCTTCATTATTTTTGGCATAATTACTTTTATTATTTTATTTTCTTAATTGTTAAGATTTTTTAGATGTTGATTATTTTCAAAAGAGTTCAACATACAGTCCAATGAAAACAGACATAATATTTTATCTAACAGTTGTATTAAACTAAAGTTTAGCCAGATTGAGGAAGGTTAAAGTTGTGAAGGGCTCAAGAGGCAGCGAAAATAACCCAATCATAGAAGTTAGATCAAAGAGTAAGAAATGATAGCAATGTCTAATAGCTTGGAACATCTAATTTGGCTAGTGGGAGGCACAAAAAAGGGATCACGAAGAGTAGAAGAACATGCTTAAAGAGTTACCTTAGAGCACGCCTAACCCCAAACCTATTTATAAAGATCCATCTAGACAACCACTTTCTATATGGAGGGTGTTGGTAAAGACGAGGTTGATAGGGATCATGGGGGTTTGGCAGATCATGATAAACCACCACATCACAAGAGATAACAAATGAACAAATTCTAGATAAAAGTAAAAACCCATACCATCAAATGATATATGAACATAAAAAAGTTCCTTGATTGGATTATTGAATGTGATAGGGTTAGAAAATATGTGAGTATTATAGAAAAGAAGATGACAAAACTTGTCTTGTTTAAGCTAAAGAGAGGGAAGACAACCTATTATGTCACATATATATATATATATATATATATATATATATATATATATATATATATATATATATATATATATGAGGTAGATGTTTCACAAAAAGGTTCATTCCTTCTAATTACAAACAATATTTATTTAAACGATATCAAGGTTGATCGTAAAGAAATAAATCCATCAACAAATATAACACCAAGTTTCAAAGGCTAGTATAACATAATTGACTTCAGGAGATAAAGAATTAGTAGGTGGTGAGATTTTTTAGGGGGGTAAAGCTAGCAATCCGAGGAAGGATGTGAGTACATATGCTATTTACACTTACCGAGGCAAGCAATACAACATTAAAGGTCGAGATACTAATGGAAAAAAAAAAGGCTGCCAATAGTGAAAGATTCAATTCTTTTAGGATGTTGTAAAGCAAAGTGAGTAAATTTAGTGTTATTGACAATGAAAAAGACAATTTAAACTTCGTAGCAACCTCTTATTAGATAAGATGTTGGTAAAGGTATCAAAACTCTAAAGGGACAGCTTGAAGTCACTAAACATGTTGAAAAACCAAAACACATAAAGGATGAGATTTGAGGAACAAATTAAAGTTAGTGAATAGATTGAGATTAAACCAGTAGATAAAAAGCCTTAACAATTTGTTGAAATTGCTCAAGAGATTGAAATTGATGTCAAAATTGCTCAAGAGATTGAAATTGATGTCAAAGAGGATTTAAGTGTGGATGTGTCATCCAAATCAAACATATTCTTAAGAGGTTGGATCAATCTCCTAAAATTACCAATACAAATATTGGTTAAGACATTGTTGTTAGGGATGCCCATACACATAAATTAAAGTTGCCATCATCTTCAAAGATGTTTAAATATGACCTTGATATTTTGGTTTTTAAGAAGTTTTGTGTATATTAAAAAAAATTATATAAAAATATATTTGCTAAAATAGTATTTAAGATACTGGGAGTGAGCTATCTTGTGCATAAATTGATAACAACACTATATTAGAAGTATCTATTTTTTGAGATGAAAGAGTTAATTTTTTACAGTTAAATCGAGGGTGAATTTTTCACAAGAGGATGGGACATTGTCTTCATTATTCTTGGCAAAACTATTTTTATTATGTTACTTTTTTAATTGTCAAGATTTTCTAGGTTTTGAGGAGTTTCGAACAAGTTCAGTGCATAGTCTAATATAAATAAGCATAATTTTTTAATTGATTATTGAATCGGAACAGATTATTCTAAAGACCTAACTATATAGGGGCAATTAGTTTACAACTTTTTTTTTTTCAGCTCTAAATTAGTCTCATAAGCTATTGTTTCATAATTTTATTTATTTTTCTACTTGTGCATTTTAATTCTTTTTTATGTAGTTTTTTAATTTAAATTTAATCAGGAATTTTTTTTTTTTTTGTATTTAAACAAACTAGAAGAGAATTGATGGTACGAAGGCCTTTAAGAATACATCAAAGTTTGTTTGTAATTTTCTTTACAATAAAGGGAATTAATCTTAATGCTTGAAAACTCTAGTTTTTTTCTCTAATGTAAAAAACTTTAGGAATCGATAAACTCTATCACCGCTGAATGTGGTGTCTGAGAGTCATGTAAAAACTGTACGTCACACTAGAAAACAATGTTTTTATTTTTATTTTTTTGCCCCCTAAAGATTCTTAAAGGTCCGAAATTACGTCGTTATCTCTTGCAACATGTAAAGTTTCAGCCTGGCTTTGGAAAAGGCACCACTGCAGCATCCAATAGGGGAGCAAAGTATGGTTGGAGATCTTGACCATTGGTTTCTTAGGACTAAAGAGACCCCTTTCTTATGTGTCCTCTAGCAAGGAAAGATCTCCATTAACAAAAGATAGGCTTTATAATGTTACTTCAATATAGCGACTAGTCACCAATGAAACTCACCTGGTTCTTTATGGAATGCACATGGTTCGACATGGTGTCCAGGACAAGCCTACAGTGTCTAGTTCATGAGATTTATGATATGCATGTCAGGTTGAATCATCTTTTTCAATCCTGAACATGATCTAATAAACCAAGAATACAGATATGTAAGAGTACATGTATTTATTGCTCTTTGCATGGAAATATCCCAGCATCTTCCTTCTTCTGTTGGGAATTGTCTCAGTTTCTTCTTGCTGCGAGGGACTTTATGCAGCACAGAGATTCATCATTGGGGCTTCACTGAAAAAGTCGGGCCATTTCCCGGGTCATTTCAAAGAATCTTCAACAGTTAAAGTCGGCACAGCGAGTCCATGGCCATGTTTGGGGTCAATCAGATATATATCCCTCATGAGAGCATAAACCAGCTAAAAGTATGGGAGGACAAGACAAACTGATTTTACGAAATAGGAGAAAAGGCAAGTTTATTATATTGTCAGAATCTATTTTATATGGCAATGGCACATCAATAAGCTTTATGATGGCCTACTAATTGCATAATTTAGTTCCATTTGTAGATGGTCCTCTTTGGAGATAAAGTTTAAGCTTCCACAACACACATTTGAATTTAATCAAATTGTCTTTATAAATGAGTTTGATTGCAATGTGTCTTATCAGCTATTGGTGGTGAAAATGTAGAATCTTAAGAGTCGGTTGTCTTGGCCTATACTTCCTCCCCGAATTGATTACAGGTACCCGAGAAATCTGCTCAGCAATACTAATCAAGATCCCTTTGGATTTTATTCTATTCTTGTTCTATCTCTGTAATCTACAAACTACCAAGTATAACATGCTGATAAAGTAGGGAACAGATTACTTCAGTGCACATGCTGTTCTCTAATTGTAACATCTGAATTCTGTTTTGAATGATAAATTCTGAAAATCCTGGAAATTATCCTAGCTTGCATACGAGTCTTCTGTTTTATCTAAGATGGAAAGTTGTTAGTTAATATTCCAGCACTAGATAAGTAATCAAGTAGGGTTACTGGCATGTTTGGAAAAAACAAGGCAAAAAGATTGCAATCATCGTATACTTTGTGTTGGAAAATCCCATTTCCAAGTGATTGCTTCATCCTAAATTCGTTCACAGAAGATTCGGGGGGCGGCAACTGCATATTCCATACTTTATTAGCAAACACTCACAGTGATATGTTATTCCACTATAACTGCCGGGAAATTCCACATCCACAAAATAGAAATCGGCAAGAAGAAATCCTTACTTGCGTAAGCTTCCAATTACTGATAAGCTCTGAATCCCACACGCACCCACACGCACACACACACAAAAGAGAGAGAAAAGAAATAACAATCTCATGATATTAAAGCAATTGGATTAATAAAGATCTCACATTGAAGTAGATAATGCATAGCTCTGATGAGCAGACGCAACTTATTTTAAAAAGTGAAGTTAACAACTCCCTCACTTGAAAACCTCTTTGAAATAAAAGAGATTTGAAAATGTCTCTTAAAAGACTTCACTGCAATTTCCTCCTTTTTCTACTCCTTTACTGTCTACAGGCATCTCCCTCCATATCCTGCATTTCTAAACAATGCCTGTTTTATGTCTTCAGAACTTATTAGTGTTCTCTGCTCCAATTCCTGTTATCATCACAAGAAAGAATACAAATTAGCTACTTCTTAATCTTACAAAAGAAGAATTAACCCATATAGCAACGAATTGAATTTGTACCTCTGAGCAAGAAGCTTGCATTGTAAAGTCATTGAAACAACTAATCACACACTGCTGAATCTCAAGGCCTAATGTTTCTAATGTTGTTACTGATGATAGCAATAACCCTGGCTTTGTTGCACAGCAAATATCAATCCTTGTATCCTCATTTCTTCTTTCCACTTCAAACTGCAAGGCAAATATTGAAAGAAATGTCTGTTCAGCGATGCTCAGCCTTTTATTGGGAGTCTTATACATGGATTAGTGCAGGCCGCAGAGTGCATACCTTAGGTGAATTTCTCACAACAATTTCATTAGGTTTTGTGTCCTTGAAAATGCTAATCATCTTCAACTCCTCTGAACCCACTTCAATCTCTTGCTGCAAGTTGTTGATTCTCTCCAATAGTTCCTTCATATAATCTATTGTGTCTCCAAGTATTGATGTTCTGTCCATCTATTGGCAAATTGCATTGAAACAACCAAATTAGCCTTTAAATGAACATGAATTTTTCACACAGTCACTAATTGAATCAATCTTTACCTTGCTGATTTTAGGAACAATTGATCTTAGCATTGAAAGCCGGTCATTTAACCTCTTTCTTCGCCTTCTCTCGGCCATTAGGTTCTTTGATGGTTGTCCCTCCATCTTCTTGCCTCTAATCTTTCTTTCTGGACAGATACCAGCATTGAAAGCCGACACCTCCGGCGACTGAATGGGCTCAACTTTGCAAGTGCCCTGCATCTGCAAATTCTGTTGATCATTAGCAAGCAGACCCAGCTCCTCATCTTCCATCATGGACATTGGAGTATCGTCTTGAACAGGAAACGGTGGTGTGTCAAGCGTGTTATAGGAAGAATCGGTGAATTGTGGGGCTGAAGAGAACTCATCTGTGAACTGTGGTGCTGAGAACTCATCACCAAATGGGCAGAAGACTTCATTAAAGTAGTAGTTGTTGAAGTCTTGTTTAAGAGGAGATGAAATTAATCCTTCAGGACAGAAAGAAGTTTGTGGGAGTGTAGCTGGGATTTCTTCAAAGCAACCATGGTTAAAGCTACCAGAGAAAAGCTCATTCATTTCTGATGGATAATTTGGAGTGGGTTGCCAAGATTCCCTACTTAGAGCTATTAACTCCTCTAAGAAATCATGTCCATTAATTTCCATTGCTCTAACAACAATAATTCTCTCTCTCTCTCTCTCTCTCTCTCTATCTTGGGAAATGATAAATACCTTGATAATGTGAAGCTGGATCAAGTTGGAGTGTGTGTGTATATATACAAGTAAATGTTTTATACAAGATTAAAATATGGATTATGGCATGTACTATGTTGTATTTATTAGCACTAAGAGCCTAAGATTAAAATGGAATCTGCTTTTTCCTTCTCTCTCACTCTATAGGGGTGATTTTATGTCTTTTTCACCGAAATCTCAAATCAAACAAACTAAATATTAAATTTTTGTTGTTCTGAAAGCTTTGACCCGCCATGTCCGTCTGAACCGAAAAGGATGGAGTTAACGTCACAAACCAGCTGACAGGTTCTTTGTATGTTTGAGCTTATGTAATACTATTATTTGGCCATGAATACAACAGAAACCCTCTCCCTCTCCCTCTCCCTCCCCCTCCCTCCCACTGAAAAAATTGCTAAGCTGGGTCCCATCCCCTGTGCCTCAGGCTCTAGAATTTTGGGTTAGCTCACAATTTCAATGGGGGTAGGCTGGCAGGCCCCCTTTTCTTTAATTTTGCTTCTTCCCTTTTCCACTGTTCCTAGACTTGGAAATTTTGCGTCTAATAAATTATTCAATTTATGAAATCTGAAGTAGTTTTATATTAGAAAGACGATGGCTTGTATACCGAAATCATTCTTATAACACCTATGAGCTAAATTTACTATGAGGCAGGCCATGAGGAGTATGGAAAACATATTCGTGTTACTTGATCAGAATTCATACCCTGAATAAAATAATGCAACTTAACATTACTTAAAAGGCCCCTTTTTGGCTGATGTATATGACCTTAGCGAATACAAGAATATGCAGACATTATTATTAGTAATAACATTTTCAAAGGTTGTTTTGGCATTATCGATCTGATCAACGAGCACTGGCATTCCCCGTTAGGGGCATTTGTGCATGCAGCTGGGTTCTTCACTCTTGTCCATAATCAATAGAGGTCTCGTGCCCTATCCTAGCTACTTGATTTTCCAAGATGACAAAAATGCTTCTCATCATTGTTATTTACTATTATTCCTGTTGTTTGTATTCTCGTTTTTTCCGATGGTTAGTAATATAGAAAATGATCAATTAACTCGCTCTATGATTCGCTTCTGAAGGCAAATGGCCACTCATGTATGAGGCTAGAGCTAGAATTATCCAAAGTGAAGGTACAGGTTGACTTCTCGGTAATTATAATGATAAGGGATACTTCCATTTTCTGTGTTTGAAATGAAACAGATTATAGGTTTATTTGGAAGAAAATGAGTCTTTTTATGACTCTTTATCATACAAGCACGAATTGATCATTACCTACAATGGACAGTGATGAAGCCTCTGTTTCGGGCTTCAAAAGATTAATAGGTCCTTTTCTGGCAGGTTGATTGGTTTGAAATCTACATAACAAAGTCTGACACTAGCCCGCTCGGGTCTTGAGTGAGTACGCATTAAAAAATACAAGTCTTTTACTGGTGCTGATGGATAAGCATAGCTAGCAATGATAATTGGAAATATTTGGGAACCAAATACTTGCAAAATAAGTTTTTTTTAGTCTCATAATTCATATGTTTAAGAATAAAATTAATATGTTTGATAATTGATTAATCTCTTGGTACAAATAATCAGATCTATTCTTCCTAACTAAGGTGTTTGATGACTTGATATGAAAAGTCTATGTGGTTGGAAGTTGATAGCAAGTTATGCAAGGTAGGTCAACATGATTGGTACATGCAAAAAGCTCATTTTGATGGATATAAGAACTCTTCGATGCATAAACTAATAACTTTGTAAAGAGAGAATGTAATGATATTTTAGAGAGATAGACTTTAAAAATATATATGCTAAAAGTGTTAAGAATAAAGAGATTATAAACCTTAAGTTTGAAGGATTCATGGTGTATCTATAACCATGAGTTTTGCCATTTTATGGAAAGGAGGGGCTGAAATATAATTTTATCTTTGTTATATTTTGAGTTGTATTCTACTCAAAATAATATGTATTGAATCAATATAAAATATTAAAGGACCCGCCTGGGGTTGTGAAAAAAATTCTCAAGGTAGTATTAAGCTCAGACAAGGTGCTTAAGGTGAAAAATAAGTCTAAATATGTTGTCTGAACCCAATCATATTGTGCTCAGGCGTGGTAACCCAAGTTTACAGAGGAGTTGGGGTGCACGCCCAACACCAACTAGGTAGCATACCCAACAAGGCTAGGCGTGTCAGGTTCAGCATGTTGGGTGTATGCTCGGCATGGGCTCAAACTACCATGCATGAGCTTGAGTTTTTTTTTGGGTTTTGGGTTCGTTAAATTTAGATCCATCATTTGTGGAGTAGAAATCTCCAATACTTAAATTAATAATCATTTATAAGAGAAATACACGAGGGAACAATATGTAATCAATGTAGCCATCAGAAAAATCACCTTTCTTTAATACTCTTCTTCTGAGGTTTATGTACACGTCTTCCTCCGCCTTCCTGCATGGGGATAAGGGTAAATAATGAAAAGATTTTATGCTTTATGAATAATCATGTAAGATAATTTTCTTAATCTTGAAAGTTTACGATATTACGTATAAAAATGCGTGATTGGTGGATGAGGTTTGGGCAAAACGTGCTTTAAAGTCATCAAATAGGCCCCACTTTGGTGAGGTCCTCAAGCATCTATCAAAAAATGGTAGCCATGCAAGGATTTAGAATTATACAGGGGCTTAGAGTTCTTAGGTAGGATGATCTATAATTCTTGGGCATAAAGATACTAAACTCAACTTTAAGGGACTCGTCTAAAATGGATCATTTAGAAGATTATATCGATGGGCTAAACGAACTTCTTAGAAAAGGATCTCGTGCATGATCTAACTTGAGGTCGAGCGAGGAGTGTTCTTGGACTCATTCAGTAGAATCCTCAACCCCAAGTTTATGTGCAAGGATATGGGGCTTATTTAAGCCCAACATCACACTCATGGGTTTAAAGTTGTTAAGCTTAGGCATGCTAGTTGCCTCTCCAAATATTTATGATTGAAACGATTTGAAGACTTAAGTACTGATGTTTGGTTCCTGGTTCCTAGGTCTTGTTTCTTCATATTCCTATATGTGGATATGACATAACGCATGAAAAAAATAAAAGACACATAACAAGAGCATGTCAATGAAAGGCTAAAGCCTAAGTCATTTTAAAATTTAAAATTATCTAAGAAAAAAATGCCACGTGTTTGGTTCATGATGTGTGGGTGAAAAGACACATAGCCCCTTATTAATGAGGGTTAAGCCAATATAAGTCCTAAAACAATTTTCTTTCATCACTTTTATAAGTACAATTTATTTTTTCTTTTTGTCTAAGTTTCACGATATGGATTATGCAATCACACTACTAAAAAAGCACCATAAAAAATTATCTAGTTCTAATTGAAATTGAAACTTGGGACGTGTTTGATTAGCGAAGACTATATTTAAGGCATTATTATTCATTTATCATGCTAGTAATACGTCCTAGCATTCGTGATAGGGTTAAAAAATTCTTGTCATTTCTTTGAGATCTTATGATGTATAAGAAATTATTGATCCTAGTATACCAACATATGGGTTCGAGGCTTTCATAAGTAGAGGAACCTAGGAACTTCTAGATTTAAGTTGAGGAGTTTAGGAACATCTACATCTAGGCCTAAACCGGTTGAAACAAAGGTTAATAGGCTCTTTAAATAAGAGCATGAAGAGATTGTGAAATAGATAATGGGACCTCAAAGACTAGGAACTAAAACTTTGTTATGGGTAGGTAGTCAGAGAATCAACTAGAGGAGACTACAAGCCAATACTCGGTTAGAAAAGGGGTAGCTTAAATCCTTTTATTACAGTGAGGATTTGTAGACAAACTAAGAGTGCCTTCAAATGAGGGTAAGAGATAACAAGTTTTTTTGCGTATGTTTAAGTTTTGGTATAAGTTTTTCCTTTATAGCCTCACAAGTAGATTATTCCTTAAGTATTACATCTGTATAAGCTAACCACACCCAAATAGATGAGTCACACTAGCTGTATTTGAGAAACTTATAAGGCATAAAAGAGATAAGCTATCTTGAAATGTGTTAAGGTATTACTATTTCTTGTTGGGGTGTGTTGATGAGGCTCGAGGTCTTACTGTATTGTAGACAACACACACACATATAAAATAAAATAGATGAGTGTTTTATCATACTTCCACCTCTTATTCATCATCTCATATTTACCTGTTCATGTCACTATTTATAGCTATTATTTTTTATTTTTAAGTCCATGGAATTTTTTATTGTTTTGCCCTTCGGTCATTCAAATTAATTTCTTTTTCATTTCATCCTTTAAGTTATGTTGGCATGGTTTAATGTATTGGGATCTATTTTGATTTGTTTTCTCGTGCTTATTCGATATATCATATAATATTTCAAAGTCAGCTAAAGATATATTTTACAAAATAAAATTCAATTTTGTAGGTAAAAAAAATTAAAAGAACAAAGGACCAAAAATAACACCAATAAAAAAAAATAACTATTTTTTGGTTTAATAATTCATATATCTGAATATCATGGTAGTTTTAAATTATGCATATTAGATTGGTTTTTTCATTTTGATCTAAAATTTTATTTTTATCACGTTTCAATTCCTATATGTGTAGGGATGAAGATGAGAGATTAAATATTTGAACGACCACTCATATTCCAATCACAAAAAAAAGCTCATGTTGGTGTCAATGAGTTTGTCTTAGAGAGTGAGTTCAACTGAGGTGGTTCTCTAAAAAAAATAGATCGGGACTCATAAATTTATTTTGATTTGGTTTAATTTTGAGTTTTTAAACTGATTAGAAAGTATTTAATATTGAAAATGTCATTATTAGAGTTTCTAGGAAGTTTTAGATGTATTTTTTTGTGAAAGCATAAAAAAATAGGCTTTTAAGGTCCAAAAACACACATTCTAGTTATTTGGCCATCGAAGATGATGAGAAACTATGCTAGAAGATAACATGTTGTTTTTCTAGATGGATGATGTGTCGTACATTATATTAAAAAATTGAGTGAATGATATTCTCCCTTTTTTCTTGAAAATAAATGCAAATGAAAGGTCATTTGTTGTATAAAAAATAATATTGTTGTCAACGTAGCTTGAACCTGTGACCTTTGGCTAATTAAGAACACGCGTTTGACAATTAAGTTATAGGAAAAAAATGTTATAAAATGATTAACAAAATACATTAACCTAGTTCATTGTTTATATGAATAGTTAAATTAACTCCACGACTATATATAGTATGATATTTCATAATAGATAATAAAACCAAAACATCAATTAAATTTCTTGGTTGTAAACATGTTTGAAAAGTGTATTTGAGCTTGCTTTTCTATTGCTAGACAAGGCTTCATATTCGTCAACTCGATGTCAGGTAAATCAAAAACATGAGGTTCGCTCTATTTATTAAAGATGTTTGAGATTGTGATGTAAGATATTTTTTAATATAGTTTTTCATTTAAAAATACATTAAAATAAAAAAAAAATTCAGATTTGTTTTATTTTTAATATTAGTATATCAAAACCATCTAAATATACTAAAAAATTATTTAAATATCTTTTCATTTGAAAAATATTTTTAAAAATTACCTTAAAAAAGAGAGTAAAGAAAATAGAAGTTGCTAGGGATGGGGGGAGCTGGGGTAGAGGTAAAGACTAAAGCACCTTCGCATGATGAAAACAAGAAATTATGATCAAGGCTGGGATAATTAGGACTTGGGAGAATCTGAATACATTTCTTTATTAGCAGCCTAGTGGTCATTCGATGTACCAAATGATTAAACGTGGAAGATGACTATTGATAACTTCATTTGTAAAGAAAAGCTACATTGAAAACTTAGCCACTCATGAAAAGGCAATTTCCTCTCTTCCGAATAGATTCTGCTTTAGGAGCAGTTTTCAGACTGAGTCACTTGTTCGTGTGGAACTTCGACATGGTCAATGGCTCAAATCAGGAAGAAGAGAATCGATCAGCAAAGTTCAAACTTCGAGGACAACATTGCATTATTGGGCCTCGAGAATGTGAACGAGAGTTGTGCCTTTCACAAGTGGCTTATGCATACCCTCCACGCGTCCTCTGTACGGAAATACCAGCATTAGATGTCGGGTCGGTTTGTCAATCAAACCAAAACAAACGGCGTGCAAGCGCAAAACCGGAAAATGAGAGCTAATAACCTCAGGCTCGGGATTAGATGGCTGATTGAGAGTTTCGACAGAGATTTTTCTCGGAGTATTTTTTCTTTAAATTTATTTTTAATATTATCATATTAAAATATCAAAAAACACAAAAAAATAAAAATAAACTAAAAAATGTAACTTACGGGAGTGTTATACACCATCTAAATCTCAGATTCCTTTGAATCCTCCCAAGGAAAAAAAAATATTTCACAGGTCATCGGTCTGTCTATTATAGCAAAATGAAAATTGGACAGCAATTGACACAAAGAATTCGTGTCCAATATATACTGCCTTCAATTAATTCGTCGGGCCTTGGAACTCTCAACATTCTGCATATTTCGACAGTTTTATCGAGGAGCAAATGTTCCCTTGTCTTTGTTTCAATGCAAGGAAAGAAAACGAGAAATAACAGGGGTTGTTCTGTCTTTTACTCTTGCATGGCTTGCAGGAATCAATACGGCACCGCAGATCTCACGTACCTCATTGGAACTGTACATGGAACATGGCGACACAAACATGACCGTTGCCTTATTGTTACATACAGTAGTGTTTTTTTTTTTTTATATACTTTTACGTAAATGACGATTAAAGCTCTTCAGATTGCTTTTCAGAAATACCATTTAATGCTTGTCAAGTTTTGAAGCTTTTTTTTTTCCCTTTTTTCCTCAACAAGAAACTCAATGGGTCAGAGGTTGCATAATAGAGAGGGTGGTGGTGGGTGCCCTCCCAATCCCAAATCCTCACCCATGATATTAATTAAAACGAAAACGAAAATTAACAAAATCATGAAAGGATCTGACTAAATTGTTATAATCATAATAATCACAAACACTATTTACTGAAATGGAGTTTTATGTTTTTTTTTCCCTTTCAATTTCATACTTTAACAACAAAAACCTTTTTTTTTTTACAATTTTATCCTTCAATATTTAATTGTTTTGAAAATTATACTTTATAATTTTTTTAAATTATTTTTTCTATTGGGTTATATATTGGTCTTATGAAAAAAAAATTAATTCCAACCTTCAACATTAGATTTTCTTAGAAGTAGGGTTTCATAATTATTTTAAATTTGCCTTTGATTAATTTATATCGATCTCATAATCCAAGTCGTAGGTTTAATAGACTAACTCAGGTAGTTTTTTTACCGTTTTTTCTAATTGATTTTTTTATCTTTTAATATTGAGTTAGTTAAAAATTGAACTTCGTGATTTTTTTTTTATTTGCTTTCTATAAGTTTGTTCCGATCTGATGGTTTAAGTAGCGAGTTTAGCAAGTTGACTTTGTTTATATTTTTTTGTTCTTTTTTTAATTGAATGTTTGTTTAATTGGGCTTCATATTTTTTTCGATTTGCTTTTTATAGGTTATCTTAATCCTATGACTCGGATTGCAGGTTTGGTGGGTTCATCCAAGTTAACTCATTTTATTTTTTTGGATCTTTTTTAAATTGAATATTTCTTTTTTAATCTTACCCTCCAACAACTCAATCTTCTTCCTTTTTATTTAATTTTTTTTATTTTATCATTCAATATTAGGTTGTTTAGAAATTGAGTTTCGTATTTTTTCTCAATTTACTTTCTTTTGAATTATTCTAATCTCATGACCCAAAAGGTGGGTTTAACAAGTTAGCCTAAGTTGACTTAGATTCCTTTTCTTTTGTCTTTTTTTTTATTTAATTATTTTTTACTTCATCTTTCAACATTATCTTAGTTGAAAACTGGACTTTGTAATTTTTTTCATTTTTTTTATGAGATTATCTTAATCTCATGACTCAGGTCGTGACAAGTTAACTCAGGTTGACTATGATAGTTTTTTTTTGTTTTTTTTTAATTTAATATTTTTTTTTTCAATTTTATCCTTTAATATTGGTTTGATTTTGAATTAAACTTTATAATTTATTTTGATTTACTTTATATAGGACTATCAATATCTTATGATCTTGGTCGCAGATTTGACAGGTTAACCCGGGTCGATCCAATATGTCGCCGTCTTAATACTTTAAAAAGATATTATCCAATATGTCATTATCAATATTTAAAAAAGATATCATCCAATATGCATTATACTATGGGTTCATGATTAATTTTTTTTTATTAGAAAACAAGTAAATAACACTTAAATATTTTTTTACATTAAAAAAATTGATCTAACCCACAACATATTGTGAGCTAATAATCTAATAAATTCTAAATTTCACAGATAAGTAAGTACCAAGGTTATAATAAATTCATGCCCAAACTGTATTTGAAGGACTGTTTGTTTTTGAGGCAGTTTCTGCAGACCACATAAATCAAGTATTTGGTTACCATTTCAACCATAATTTTAGAGTGTGGAACCTTGTAAAATTAGAGGTCCAACCACAGGTTCACTTGAAGCAGAAGATTTTTGCTTTTATTGATTTCCAACCATAATTATTCATCTCTCTCCACCGATAACTTTTGTAAAAAAAAAAAAGAACAATTATTACAATGAATGACCAAAATACCCCAATATCCTTCCAAACAACCTCATCTTTTGTAACCTTGAGGGATATATGGTGATATTTACTTTATTGTTTTGCTTCTCTGGTGTTATAAGATTGAAATCCTAAGGTCACACCTCTATTTGTTCTTTCCAAAAGGAAATCATTACCAAAAAATAAGTGAGCATACTTTTGAATGGTAGAAATTACCCTAATCTTCTTTCAATAACCATAATATCCTTTCACCGTATATGTTTGGTTTTTCTCTTTTTCTAATCTGTTTTCACAAACCACTGTCATTTACACTAATAGATCTTGGTAAGCTATCCTTGATAATTTATTACGCTCATTTTCACTTTCTGCATTTCAGATGTTATATCATTGTTTCTCATACTGAAATCATCACCTTCATCTTTGTTATGTTTAAACTTTTGATTTTGTGTCATTGCATGAATGAAAGTTATTCCTTGTTAATTATTGTGGCACAATAAAAAGAAGAACAACCTTAATAGTGAATATAAACTATAGACAAGGGATTGCTAGTTGGGTAATCCAATTTTTTTCTTATAAAACCCTCAATTAAAAACTATATTTTGAATGGAATCAATTATGTGATTTTGCTAATTGCATAGATCACATATGTTTTCAGCCTTTTTTTTATCCTAGACTTCATTCTCTTACAATTATATTTTTAGATTTTTAGGTAATCTATGCTGTTTTTAAACAATCTTGAATTCAAAACTATATGTTCGATGAAATGTATTGGAGTTTGCTAATTACTTTATCTTTGAACACCGTTATGATCAACTTTATATTATTGCCTTTTTTCACGTTTGAATGATAAGTTATCAAGGTGATTGTTGTTCACAAAAAATAAGGATGTTTTCTTTTTATATTTATCTTATTATACCGAAATATGTAAATAGAAAACAAACATTGCTAAGGTTTGTTTACCTTATACTTTATTTTTTTTACAATTATTTTCCTTATTGAGGCAATTGATATAAGTAGATGTAGATATTGATTGTTTCAATCTTAAATGCTTGTTTATTTTTAATTTCAGAAAACATTTCCTTGATTTTTAATGGCAGTTATATTTGTGTTTCACACAACATTTGTTTGCTTGTTAATAGACCTTTTGACAACTATTTTTAACAACATCCCTTAGCTTCTCATTGGAAGTTTTACTAGTTTTTCTTCTTATTGTTTACGGTGCAATATGTATGTTGTTTTTAGCTTTTCATTGAGATCATAGTATGATGTTTTTTATGCAGCATTCCGTTTTGAGATATAGAAACAAGTAAGTAGCACTTTAGTTTTTTGAGTTATAGTTGGCATCACAATCATTGCATTGCATAATGTTTTTTGTTCATTGCTGGTCAAAGTTATGTCTTAAAGTTATGTTGTGCAAATCAATACTGTGTTTGGAATGATGCGACAATTTAATCGGTAAAGTTCAATGTTGCTTAATGCTAATGTAAGAATCTATGTATACCTAGTCGTTTGCTTTATTAGAAGAATCATGCTCCTCTTCCTTTGTATTTTATGGTGGATTAAATAAGATTGACATATAAGATGGTAAAGATCATTTGATCCGAAATATTACTATTTCTAAAAGGGTAAAAACATCTATGCTAGTTGAATTATATAACTTTTTCTATTACCAAAATTCCCCAAGGAGTGGAATTAACAACATAATTCTAAAAGTTGAATGTTGGATCTTTAAACATCATATATTTACATTATCAAATGTTTTGGACATGGATACTAACAATGCATCATTTTTTGTACACTGAAGTATTAGCAATGTGTTTTTCTACTTTAGACATCATTAAACAATTGATATGTTTAGGAATCAAATTTCGAGTTTCCTTTTTTGTTATTAGAC
The DNA here is from genome assembly GCA_007827005.2 of Populus simonii. Taxonomy (NCBI): domain Eukaryota; kingdom Viridiplantae; phylum Streptophyta; class Magnoliopsida; order Malpighiales; family Salicaceae; genus Populus; species Populus simonii. The sequence continues at coordinate 16,078,889 of CM017465.2, read as the reverse complement.
ATATAAGTGTGTGTGTGTGTGTGTGTGTGTGTTCCTTCAGTTTATTTTACTTGCATCAAATGTCCTTTATATAATGTGGTATTGTGGTAGGTGTAAATAAATTATTTTTACATAAAAGTTCATTTGATAAAATAAATTATTTTCCATTGTAAATATAGACGCACGATGGTCTAATGATCTATTTGATTAGAATTATGATAATGTAATGAATCGTGTTATTGATTATGTTAAGTATGGTGGTGGCAGCGGCGACGGCGGCGGCAATAATAATGGTGGTTGTAATGATGACAACACACATGATGATGATAATGACGACAAAAAAAAAATAAAAATGATGTTGATGAAGAAGGTGATGGTGAGTTATTTTGGCTTTGAGAGTTTAATCGTCGTAAATTAGTATTATACACAGTTGGAGCTCTTGCTATATACTATAATAATTACATTTATAAATAACCTTGTATGGTTTCTTGCAACACATGAATGCGATGATTGAATGAAATTATACATAGGAATTGGAAATATTATGTTAATATATCTGGGATTAATGCAACAACATTTCAAAGTCTAGGTACCCAATAAAGGTTAAAAACATCAAGATGGATGTGTTATTGAGAAAGTTGGCATGTTTCTTTATACATTAGCATTATGTACTTTAAATAGGGAAGTTTATGAGAGATTTCAACATTTCAAGAAATATTCAATCGTGTTCATTCTTCAATACATTGTGTAATAGAATGTATATTTGGAGTGTGGAAGAAAAGATGGAGAATTTTGCAGAATATACCTACATTTCCTTACAAAACACAAGTTCAAATTGTAATGGCATTCATGGCACTACATAAATATATTAGAAGGAAGTCACAGGAAAATATGCTATTTATAAAATTTGATCTTCATCCCAATTTTGTTCTTAAGGATATTTTAACCGATGTGGTTCCACGTTCACAAACCCATGAAAACAAAAAACTTTCGCGTATGATTATATTCATGATGAGATTGTAGCAAGTTTAATGGGACAATAAAACTAGTATTGTAATTCATATGACTATTTTACAATGTATTAATAATTCAATACACATTAATGTATTTGCAAAATAAAAAAAATTAATATTTGTCCTTTTGGCCATTTTATTAATAATATTAATTTTAACCATAATTTTAATCAAACACGTTTTGACATGTTTTGTTGTTAAACAACAAATTCAATCATAGTTTTAATAATAAAAAAATATTTTAATCAAATTAACTACAACTAAAAATAATGTTTTAAAATTTATTGTTTCTTAAACAACAACCACAAAAATTACCGCAATTCCAAACACATTCAAAATTGCGTTTTGAAAACTACTCGCAAACTGGTATGATAAAAAAAATCTTGAACAATATTATTAGTCTGTGTGTAATTTTTTGTTTTATTATTATCAACTAAACATACCTTGCGTGGTATGTTTTATTAACTTCAATTAAATCTTCAAATTAATTTCAATCTTTAAAATATCAATTATTCATGTATTTTTCTCTTGAAAGAAAAAGAAAGATGACTACACAAGAAAACGAAAGGCCATGTCTAAATATTTGTGAATTTATTTATTTTTAAAATAAAATCGATTAAAAGAATTACTTTCTTCTTGTAAACTTACAATTACACCGGGTGGATATTACAAATTTTAAGAAAAAAATAATACAATAAATCACGAAAACTATATTTTTTGAGATACAAAAAGGTATATATATATATAAAATATCATTAACATATTTTTTATAGTTTTTTATTATTATTATCTTCAAAGTATATAAAACACATTATTTTATAAAATAATATTAGACTTTACAATAAACAATGTAGAGAGAATAAGTTGTTTAGTTATTTACCAATAAAGTGTTAATTTAGCAATTAAGACATTATTATATTCCCGCAAGGATAAGAATACAAGTTTAATTTTCAGGAAGCACACTTGTTGGGAGGGGCAACCACAAACCCCGAATGAGACTAGTCCAACTCTTTAAAAATAATATAGAGATAACTAGGTTAATGATAAAAAAAAAAAGGATTGTTTATTCTTTAGTAGCTAATTAGTGCTTTTCAATAAAATTATTGATGATTATTCAAAAATAAAAAAAAAACAATGGAGAGAGAATAACATTATCAAAAAAGAAAAGCTTGCCTTTTATTTTATTTTATTTTAATACAATGTTATCCAATAACTTTTATTAGGAATTTTGATTTAATCTCGGTTTATATGTTTTTATTAACATTTTATGATTTAAGTGTTAATTGATACAATTAGTTATTTTTATTGAGATTTTAGTTGATAAGTTTATTTACTTTGAAGCGATATCGAGTAGTGATATGAGATTCATTTTTTTTTTAAAAAAAAAAAAACGTAGAAGATATATGAGATATGCTAGTGACTCTAATTCACCTATGTGTCCCTGCTATGAAAAGGTTCTAGTCCTTTGAAACTCCTCCTTCGTAAGGAAAAAAAAAAGTAGTAATTTAATTATTAAGGATTTCAACTAGACAGGACCAGAAATTTAAAGAAACCCTCATTTTGTAACTCAAAATTAATATAAAAAAATAATAATTACGCAACAAATCAAATCAACAAAACATTTAAAGAATCAAGATAATTTTTTTTCTATTTTCTTTCTGCCAAGAATCAAATACCGACGATGATGGGGTATCCCCTCACCGATATTATTAACGTCGGACCAGTTTTACACGTATTAGACGACAAATCTACAGATCATAATAGACGATCAATGTGCACCAGAAGCTAAATAGAAGAACGGCAATTTTTTTTTTTATGGGATTTGGCAAATAATTTTTAGATGACATGACTCACAACCACGAGAACCTCAAGCACAGTTTTGCAAATGGTGGTAAGAGAAAACTGCGGGCTGTTTCTCCCCACCGCCCCGACACAAAGCGGTTTAGAAACGGTGGTTTTCCTACTCTTTCTCTCTCCCTCTCTTAATACAACTTGACAGCCCACAATATCATCATTAGGGTTATAGTTTTCTACCTAGAACCCACTCTTCCGCTCACCATAAATTTGTCTGCTTGTGTTTTGTTTGCTAGTACAATCAATGGTAGCTAGCTAGAGGGGTCCATTGTAGTATACATCAGAGGGTACGTTGCTACAGCACTGCTGTATGCTGCGGCTGGAAGAGTAGAGGTCGTCTTTTTTGGAATTTTAAGGGCAGGGGGACTTTTAGAGGTGGCCGTCTGTAAGAGAAATAATAAAATTGAGGCCACTGCTTCAAGAAGTACTTCTCCTTCCATGGTAAAGATGATCTTTGGTATTTCGCTTCTTGCTAGACGAAATCTAAAATCAGAAAATAAAGAGACAGAAAAAGACATGCCTCACGGGTCTTCTTTGTGAGAGATCGAGGGAAGGGAACCCAAAAATAACACACACTCGTTATGAGGAGTTCTAACTTCCTTTCTCGGCAAATGCCATTACATAAAATACCCTCGTTTAAAGGAGTGTTCTGATTTACATGTATTTAATTTCTTTTTTTTTCTTAAAAAAAAGAGCATGAAAAAAACAAAATGCGGTCTGTTCCATCTCTGACAACAGAATGTTAAAGTAGATACATATAAGGTAATTGTAGATACATCACCGAATTGTATATATTTTAGAGCATTTCTTATAGGAGAAAACAGCCCTGATAACTATAATTGTGTACTGATTTATTTTGCTTTTATTTATGACGATGGATCTTTCACGTTTTCTTCACAAATTCGTAGGAATAATGAGAACGGTGGTAATATTTGATCTATTACTACTTATTGGCCATGGTTCTTTCTTTCTTACTTTTCTGGTATTAATTATTATTTGAGAATGAGTTTAATCGGGCGTGATTTTGATGCTTCACAGCTAGTTCTTACTCGCTACGTTATGTTCATATTGTAAGTAGTTGACAATGCGGGATTGTTAGAGTTTGTTCATTGCACCACTGGTTTCGAACTGTACACTTGCTTGTCTGGTGGGATACTTACCTGGCTTGCTATGAGGTCAGAATTTTTTTTTGCCGGAATTCGCTTTCGCAGGGAGCAGGCTATTGTTGACTGATCGATAGATAAACTGATTTTAAGTCATGAACAGGAGGAGCGCACGGAGACATGGGCGGTAGGGCAAAATAAAAAATTACATGGTCTTTCAAAGATCAGCTTTCCTGGTGCGGCGGTTGATGATATGACAAGGGATTCTTGGCATTGCAAGAACCATAAATATATATAATTAATCCCACTTGTTAAAGAAAGTAAATTAAAGCTATTTAAATCTAGAATACACAGCTTGAAATTCTAGCCAAGCATGCACTGGGTGATGGATTATGAAAATCACTGCCAAGTGATCTAGTGGTTGGATTGCAAAGTGCAGAAGGTTTTGTTGTGGATCAAGCCCCATTTATTACGAAAAGATTGCCTCTTGAAACACCATGGCTATTATTAAGGCGTGCATCTTTTCTTTTTCTTTTTTTTACCAATAAGATACTCTTAATATTGGTTGTTCCAGTGGTTCATATTTATTTTTTTAAAATAAAATCTTGAATTCAAATATTGTATATAGAATATATTATTGCTGAGAAAACTTTTTTTTAATGAACCGACCCGACTCGACCGAATTAGTCAAAATCTAGTATATTTATGGATATCAGGGTTTAGACAAAAAATAAAATAAAATTTATTTATAGCTGCTACAAAATATAAATCATTTGTATTTGAGCTAATATATATTCATAGATTCGATCATAAATTAATTAATTATAATGTAGGAGGCTAATGAACACCAACCAAATGAGCTAAACCTGCAAAAATAACACAAGTGATCATTTGCGAAATATAAGATCCATATTTGGTCTCTAGGAATGTCTTCGCTAATTAATGTTGAATTACTAAATTGGCTCGAAGAACTAACTAGCTAGTTGTCATTTGAAAGACTGATTAGTTGGAATCCTACTGGATTTAATTTAATTAACCCCACTAGTCGACATGCAAGCCATTGTTTAGTGCATTAAAATTCTTAAAAAGGACATGCATTATCGCGAACGGTGATATTGTGCACTCCCTCGCAAACAAATATATGTAGGATCGATGAAGGGTTAATTTAAGTAGGCTGGTTGGTTGGTTGATATCGTTCCATTATCACACTGACTATTGACCTCAAAATCTGCTTAAACTCAACAAAATAATGATGGGTCCCCAAGCAATTCCATGCCTATCGCGTGAGTAGAGAATAGGCAGCAACGTCGCCACGGTATATGCTTTCGAGGCCACGACTAGCTAGGAATTGCGTACGCCACCCACAAATCCAACTTAGAGATATTAATTATAGTTCTCAAAACTAAAAACTTACACAACTCAACTTATTTATAATTTTATATTTCTTGGACCCCTCCATTATGATCATGCATCTGCCTTTCTACGCTACAAAAATGTATCAAAGCTCTGTGATTTCATCCCCGAACAAAAATGGTAATTAAATGGATACGTAACGTACGAGAATCAAGGTATATATGTTGTCCTTGAAGTTGACAATATTATTTTCTTTGATTAGATCTGGCACCGAATCTAATATTTTCACTTCATTCTTTAGTTTCTCGTAAAGCTCGGCCACGGTCTCCTCGAATTAAGATATATCAGTGTAGCTATAACCACAACCATTTTGATCGATAATATAAAAACAGTATATTCATAATCTTTTGAAAATTCGTGTCTGCACTATGAAATTTATATGAAATACAGCGGTTGCTTGCTTGGTAGTCAAACTACAACATCATCTAGCATTTGTCTCTTACAGAGATTTGAGAACTGAGAAAACATGACGTTCAAACAGCTTTCAAACTAACTTAAGCTTAAACAGCTCGAAGATTCTCTAGCTTCTTCTCGTTAATTTTTATTTTATATACAGAAGAAGATACTAGCAATCCAAATAAAATTAAGATGGTTTAATTTGACCAAGAGATTATCCCAAGAAAAAAAAAACAGAGAGAGATGGTCTTCGAGAGAATGCCGTATCCAAAAGAAACCAACTCATAGCAAAGAAGCCTTAGCATTGTCATGTCTCAAAGATGCTTCCAAGCATAGGTATAATTAATATGCTTATATAAAGGCCTGGGAATAATATATGGGGAAATAACGGGTTTAAAACATTATTAATGCGAGTTAGTTTAGATTTTAGATTAAGCGATGATTCGATATAATTTCCTCCCTCTCAAGTCTTATGTAAGATTTTCAATATGCATCATTGCCTAAGGGTTAACCTAGCTATAGTGGTTGAAAAGTATATATGGCTAGAGATTTGGTTGCCGTCCATTATATTCAAGAAACTAGCTACTGACAAATTATGAAGAGATTAGTGGAGAGCAGGTTTTGAGTTAGTGGCTAGTTGGCATTCTTTAATCTTAAGTAATCGCTAGGTGAAGTCCAATGTTATTGGACGTGGAATGCTCTTATAATTCCTATCATGAAAATATTTGGTGGCCATTTGCAGTGGAGGGCAAGGTGGTGAACTGCACTTAATTCCTACTAATCCTTATATCAGACAAAGTCTTTTTTGTATGTGTTTGCTAATTGACCAGAGTTGTCTAAAACTTTTGCGAACACTAATCATTGTCTCTTACCAGTGTATGCTGTGTCCTGATCGTAAAAGAAACAAAGGTTATCCTGGCCTTGGATCACAACTCTCTCGCACGTACAATTAGCCTTGTAAGCCACCACTGCTCACTTCCCTCCTTTGCAAGGAACTTGGAGACGTTTTACCTACCACATGCCCTCTCATATGAAAATCGAAATAGGACGTCCCTGGGTCGCAGCGCCTGGGCTGGGCTACAAGTCTTTATCGTCAGAAAGATAAAGGGGTAGATTTATTTGGATTTGGGCCTCTTTAACAAGTTATTCGGTTGAGTCCAAACTGAAACTTGACGCCAGCCCTGTAGTTCAAGGCCGCCGGAAAATTATATCAAGGACAATGCTAAAAAGCCCGACAAAAATCACTGAAACATGATTTCAATAGATTTTGGTGTTCAAGTGTAGGTGTTTTATGGACTTAAAAAAACTTTGTTTTTTTAGGTATTTTTTATGGTATCAAATCATCCAAAATCTCCTAATAACAATTAGTGTAATGTTCTTTCAGAGCATCATGTTGATGATCCATTGCACAAGATGTTCGGCTCTCTCATGGGGTCTTGGCAACATTATCCAAAAATTAACGCCATATTAAGCCATAGCTAGTGCATGTGAAAAAAGCCCAAGTAGTTCACTCAAATGGGAGCGTGTGTCATATGACGATGGTCCAATACTGGGTGCCAAGCTCTGAACAATAGACCCTCGTTCATCTCGCATAAGTCCAATTGTTAGGATAAAGTGTATGGGCCTTTAATTAAACGCAAGGTGGGCTTCGACCCATCATCCATATGATTTGAGTTCCAAGATTTTTGCCACCTAGTGCTAACCGACTGAATGGCCATAACGAGCAATTGGAGCTGGGCAAAACACAAATATCCCCTTCACCACCATATCGAACCTTTTGGGGGTTTATGGATCTTCAATTCTAAATCCCCTTTTTTATTTTTTTTAAAAATGATCTCTTTCTTGTAAACGCAAAAATCCCAGAAAAGGTCGGTTTATAGCTGATATTTTAATTGAGTTTAAGATTTATGTGTGGTTGGTTTTTAAAATATTTTGTTTTTATAAATATATTAAAATAATATTTTTTTTAATTTTTAAAAATTATTTTTAACGTGAACACTTAAAAATAATTTTATAACATAAAAAATAAAAATTAATTTTTTTTTTAAAAAAAAACAACTTTTAATACACGAAGAAAGCTTAGTAGAATATCACGGACCTCCCATTATAAAAATGATAAAAAAGAAGAAAAAAGCATATGCCTTTCCATAGACGTTCAATTCGTTCAATTCGATGGGTGATTATTTTCGGTTTAGATTTTTCTTTTACATTCTTGAATTACTTTCAAGGAGGAGATTGTTGGTTCGGTTATGAGAAAGTTGTGTGGAGAGAAATGAGAAAGCTAATTTAGGCAGCGTTTGGAAACACGGCTGTGTTTGCGTTCCTAAAAAAATTAATTTTTTTTTTGTTAAAATTAAATACGGTTTATACTTTTTGGATCGTTTTGATGTGCTGATGTCAAAAATGATTTTTAAAAAATGAAAAAACATCATTGATATGTATTTCTACACGAAAAGCTATTTGAAAAGCATTCGCAATCACATTGACAAACATGCTCTTACCTTTTTCTAGATTTCTTTGTTTTTTTCTTGCTCGGTGCCAGCGAAGATGTTAATATGCTAAATCAATTCGTCCAAACGAATTTTCATCCGAGCCGCAGCAGAAGAAAATGTAGGCGCATTGTTTTTAATTATTTAATTACTATTTTTTTGGAGGGAGGGTAGTTGGCAAGTGGGGAAAATGTCTGGTTCAAGACGATGATGACCGTTCAAGAATCCAATATGCGTTCAAGGCATATAAAACACGGCATGTGCTCAGGATATTAGTAAAAGAAGCCCCAGAAACGTACCAATTTCACGCTCTTCCACACACCGAATCAATTGAAGCACTATGTCCATTCTATATAATACCCCTCTAATGCCTTTGCCATCACCGACGCTGCCTCTTTCTTTGAACAACGATCTCTCATTTACTGCTATTTCCTTCTCCATTTCAAAGCCTACACGTAACCTAAGACCACCACTACAACGTCACCCCTCTTCTCATCCTTCTTCTTTACCACGTTGTTTCTCTTCTCTGTCAGGTACAAATCAATCTCCATGAACCTAGCTCCTATTAAGCCCAGTTTTGCTCTTGGATTCCCCGATATTTCTTTTTTATATAAAAAATTAATTGAACAACTGTTTTTTTGGCATGGATATTCTGTTTATATATAGATTTTCTATGGACACGATTCGATCCGATTCGCATGTTTTGCTTATTTATTTTACCTGTATGCTTGCAGAAATGGATGGCACAGTTGGTCAATGTCTTTACCCACTACACCGCACTAAAACAATTCACCTGGTTTGTTTTTCGTGGATTTTGATGACGCGCTTATACATACCTTTTTGTGTTTAAGAATCTGCACCATTCTGGTTATTATTGGGTTACATGAATGCATACAGGTTAGGCACGCACAAGGGATTCACAACGTAGAAGGAGAAAAGGACTATAATGCTTATATGTCTGAAGAACTCTTTGATGCGCACCTTACCCCTCTAGGCTGGCGGCAGGTAATCTCCAATTCAATGAGCCTTGACTTGTCCCTTTACGTTGCTTTTCATATATGCTCTTGTTTCGTTTTTAAACAGAGCAAGGCTTGATTTTGTGCATCTAAATAGGTTGATAATCTGCGCAAGCACGTTTATGAATTTGGGATCAATAAGAAGATTGAATTGGTCATTGTTTCCCCTTTGTTAAGGTATTAAATTCCTGCCAAATCCTTTATTGCGGTTAATTGAGCTTTTTTCTTTGTGTCTCGTAGCATGTGGCACTTTGTTATTAGAATTAAATGCTGCAACACAAGCTGGAAGATGAATAAATGAAAACATTTTATAGCGCGTGGCAGTATTCAATATGATTGATTATGTAAAGGTATTTGAGTTAGCTTTGAGCGTAGCGTTTTTTATATCAAGGAATAAGTAATAGATGGATTGGATATAGCATTCCCTTACACTGACTGGAATGAATGAAAGATAATGTAGAGTTTTCTGTATTGCTGAATTTGGAATATCATGTTTTCTGAAGAAATTATGTCACATTCGATGATGAAAATTAGGACGTTTTGCATGTTTCAGTTCTCCAAAATCTTTGTTATAGATTATGACACTGGATACTTTTACTAGGACCATGCAAACAGCAGTCGGAGTATTTGGTGGGGAAGGGTACACGGATGGTATAAATGCCCCTCCATTGATGGTGGAAAATGCAGGGAAAAGTAACCATCCTGCAATTTCAAGTTTAGACTCTCCTCCATTTATTGCAGTTGAGCTTTGTCGAGAACATTTGGTAAGCCTTACAACACCTGGCATATCATAACTGTGTGGAATGTGGATATAAGACTTGCTTTTCAAAGCTTGTACTGTTAAATAGATGAATTAAAGAATGAGAATCAAAAGATAAAACATGGTATTGATGGGATTTTCATCGTAAAGAGTAATGCCATTCGTTTAGTTTTATAGTTATTTTTATGTTTCTTTTAACTTGAATGGTAAGCTGTTTACCTTGAAAATTCTACTGTGTTTCAACAACAGGGAGTTCATCCATGTGATAGGAGAAGAAGCATCAGTGAGTACCGGTCCATATTTCCAGCAATTGATTTTTCATTGGCAAGTATTTACTCTTATTATCTTCTATGCAGACATGCAGTTATGAGTTATGCTTATATTTTGACTATTTTCCTTGGTTTCCAGTCTCATACTTAGGCTAATAGGAAGCACTTTATTTTGTATAGATTGAAAGTGATGAAGACATTTTGTGGAGGGCTGATATCAGAGAGAAGGATGAAGAAGTTGCAGCCAGGGGACAGAAGTTCTTGAAATGGTAACCTTGTTTATGTTGTTTTGGTGCATTGTGTTCTTTTACCAACCTAAGAACTGAAAGTTTATATGGCCAAAATGGATTGCATTTCAGAATTTGGATTCACTACTTCACCCATCTTTTGCTAAAACTCTTTTTTTCCCTATCAATGGGATTTGAAATGATCATTCAAGTAAAATCTTTGGCAGTTGCTTTTTCTTTTCTTTTTTTAACACAGGAATAATTGTTTAATTTTGTTCTCTAACAAGTGCTTATAATTACAACTGCTGCTGATAAGAAGAACTGGTAAGAGTTTAATTCCCCAAATTTATTAACATAATAACATAAGTTTTTCATGTGGTTATTCCTTTATTTCCACATTTTTGCTCACTGAAAATTCCTAAATCAGATATTAGGCACAGCATAGGGAATAGCTGTTGGCCAATGTAGGTCTACATTGCTGACAACATTCTTTCTCTATCCAGGTTGTGGACTCGAAAAGAGAAGGAGATTGCAGTTGTTTCCCACAGTGGATTCTTATATCATACATTAAGTGCTTTTGGAAATGATTGTTATCCATCCGTGAAGAGTGAAATATGCACGCAGTAAGTGTTGGTTCATTTTGGGAAAACAATCTTACGTACATGCTAGAGGAATCTGACCACTCACTAGTAATGTTTGTTTGATCCCTTTTTCCATAAATGAGTCAAATTGGTTTCAATTGTAAAGGTGGAAAAATCAGGTTTCTGCACTGTTTAGCTTCTCATGTCACCTTTCTATCCCTAGTTGTATGTCTCAGAATAATTTTCAGCGGGGTTTGAGGTTTAATTAGCAACAGCTATGAAATTTGGGCTGCCAATGTTAAAGTTTTGGTAGATTCATTGAATAGTGATCTCCACATTGAGCGTTTCTTGCTTTGGCTCTTCGGATTAAACTGATATTTGTATTTGCAGCTTTGCGAATTGTGAGCTTCGTTCAGTGGTCCTTGTTGATAGAGGGTGAGTATCTTGTGTAAAGCTAGACTACTTTTCAGCTGATGCAATGATGCAAAAAACACTGATTATTTTCTTTCCCGTTGCAGTATGATAGGATCAGATACAGCAATAACTAATTATCCTGGAAAAAAACCTCAAGGGCTTGACCTTCCAAGTGATTTGGCGGAAGAGATTAATCCGTCTTAAGTAATAGTCTGTTCTGGTGAGATGAATCAGTATTGAGTAGCTGAGTCCATCAAAAGAAATTGGAGGTACTTCATCCCTACAAAACGAACTAGAGAGTTCAATTTTTGTGAGCTTGCTAGTTCTGATTGAAAAATTCCAGATACTTTTCTTGTGTTCGAGTAGGTGTAATCCCCGTGCATTTTAGCTTAGTGTACGCATATGAACGGAACTATTTTTAATGAATGATTGTTAGTCTTCATGTAATAACTATCATTGTATTTTCTGAACATGCTAAATGATTAATAAAGGATACTAAACTCGTCAAATTATTAATTGTCTTTTTTAGATCCTTCAACTCTTTTTTTTATTATTTTTTTTTCGGGTTTTGATGTCAACTGCTCTGGAGTTGATTTTAGCATGCTAGACTATATTAAACTAAAAAAAATAAAATTAAGACTCCTAAGGAAATTACTTAGCCCTAGTAAACATTGTGGATTACAACAGTAATCCACGATGATTTCTGTCTTATCTATTGGTTTTTTTTTATATTTAATTTTGTGTTGATTTGTGATTACTTGGTGCTTTGTAATTTTGTACTTGCACATGGAGATTTTGCAATGTTGATAAAATATTTTTTTGCTTGATTAATGCTAGGATTGATAAAATAAAATTTAATTTTGTAGATTATAAACAATTAGAGGTTTGGGACTGAATTGAATCTTTAACAAATATTCAGTCCTTTTTTTTTCTACCATCAAGGGTTGATTTGCACGGAGAAAACTTTAGATTTATTTTTTCTGATCACAATTTTTTTCTTTTTTGATCCTTTAACATTATTTTTATTTGGGATTGAATTTAATGGTTTGTTTTGGTTGCCTACATATAATGATCTTAGGATATTGTAGAAAATTTAGTTGATCTAAAAATTAAGATTTAAAGAACCAAATTTGAAACTAAAATACATGTGAGGACTGAAGTGAATAGGCAGGCGCATACACCAGCATGTGAGTAAAGCCATCGCGCTACGTGAAACTTCTTTCGGCCACCAAATCTAGGCACGAAGGATTTGAAATTACATGGTTCGATCTGAAACTTGAGTTTTCTTTCATTTTAGTTCTCGAGTTTGAGAAATGAGACGGAGTTGTCAAATTACAACGAATGAGAGAAAAGTTAGCAAACGTTCACTTTTCAACAACAAAACTTGTCATTTGTAGTGTCTTGTCATTTGTAGTGTCAATGAGTTCTAATTTTCTAGGGAGGTTCCATGTATGTTTATTTTTTATTTATATTGTCCAAAATAATAGATCAAGTTTTAAAATTTTATCTTAATTGGGGTGTTGATTTTTTAACCAATAAAATGATAATTCATTACCAAAAATAGTGCTATTAAGAGTTTTTGCTTGAAAAAAAATGGGTCCAAATAGGTTTTTTATCCCTAAAGGAGGCTACCTGACTTTCCAACCACCTCTAATGATCGAAATTCAAGTCATTAGATAATACATTGTATGTTAATTTTTTTTTTTAAATGAGGTGGGGCATATTATAAAAAAAATTTATCATATCCAAGCGTGTGAACTACCCTAAGCTTGCCCAGGCTTTTTTTAGGTGACACTAGGTTGGGCTAGCACGCATAAGCTTTTATTTTATTTTATTTGTTTTTTCTATCTTTATATTTTTATTTTATTTTACACCTTAATATTTTATTTGTTTTGAATTGGGATAAATAATGTTTTTTGATTTGATATTTATGCGTATATTACGGTTTCAAATAAACACTTCGATATTTAATATATGTTTAATTTTGTGAATGATTTTTTTTTTGTGATTAAACCAAGTTGAGTCTATTACCCAAATCTTGTATTATATAATTAAATAAAAAATAATTTAAAAAATTAAACATGTTAGAGTTTATGACTCAGGTCATAAGTTTAGTGAGTTAGGTCATAAAATCCGAATCAATCTAAAATACTGGTGTCTTATTATTTTTTAAAAAAATTATATCGTACTAGGATTTTGGTTTACTTTTCTTAGTTCAAATTTTTTTTAATACAGATAAACATTTTTTTTTGTTTAATTTCTTTTTTCGGGTTCAGCCATGAAAATTAGCAGAATTTTTTTTTAAGTTAAAAAAATGGCGTGGTTCGTAGCGTAGTTCAGAATTTAAGACCCATCATTTATCAAAAATGGGATTTCCTTGATTTTTTAAGTTCATCTTTATTTTTGGATTTTTTTATTCTGTTGCCACTATTTGTTTTTAAAGAAAAATAAATAAAATTAGGCCTTGGGCTTGATTCTATTTTAAATGAATGGCGTGGAGATGGATATGGGCTCGTGGTCTATGTATTTATTATTTAGGATTTGATGTCGATGGACTTTTAAAACTTACATTTTATTTTTGTGGCTTGTTATATGGATACGAGGCCTAACAATAAATAAAAACTAATTATCACGAAGAAATTACTATGCAACAAAGATTAAGAATGCTATTCATTGTAATAATATAATTATAATTTTTTAAAAAAAAAATATTGAACTAGTAATTGAGAATAAGATTGTTTTTTCGACATAATTATCTTTAACATATTATATTGGGTTAGATTTATCATTTTCTTATTTTGAACAATAAGATTACTACTTTAACCTTAGAATAAAAAAATATAATGTCTCTCGTTCAGGAGTGTTTTAGTACTTTTATTTTTTAAAAATAGTACAATTACTTTGATATCTTTAGAGATAAAAAAAAAAATATAACTCTCTTATAAGGATTTCTTTATCATTTTACACTGGTTTTTATTGTAAACTTGAAGGTTAGTCGGGGATGTTATTGTGATTTGACATATATTAAATATTATTTATAAAAAAACTTGTTGGTGCGTATAACACAGATGTCAACATGTGGATGTCCCCCACGTTGTTTAGGCAGTACATGTGAGGCTGTTCAGCCATGAAATATCACATTTCAGGATGATATTTGGAAGATCCTGGTGCCCTCTACATAATGGTGTAACGCTTCGCATGTATTAGAAGCGTCTTTGGCTTGACACCAACATCCCTTTCTTTTTTCTTTTCCTTATTCTGCTTGAATTCTGCTTCTTCTTTTCCCCTTATTTCCCTTGAATTTTGTGCTAGCCCCTCCAAAACTTTAGACCAACCCTTTCAAAAAAATTCCTTCATATTCAGTCCCTATCATTTTAATTACTATTTTTTTTTTAGAACAAGCTGTCACATTACAAATGTTTTTCAATTTCACCATTATCATTTTTTAATATATAAACAGTCTATCAAATATAAATGTTTTTTTAATTTCACCCCCTTACTATTTTTTAACATATAAATAATCTATCAAATTATAAATGTTTTTCAATTTCACCTTATGATTTTTTTTAATCTTTTAGATTTGGTCCTCATTCTTTTAATTGCTATTTATTTTATTTAGGATCATTTTTTTATTTTTTTTTCTTTAAATGCCATCCTCGGTTTTTTTTTTTCTATCAAATTTTATCCTTATTTTTTGTTGTTGTTTGTTTTTTTTGCTTTTGCCAGTTTTTTTTATTAAGATTTTTCTTTGATTTTATTTTTCAAAATTAAATTGGTTGATAATTAAACTTGTTGATTGAACTCGGATCCAAAATTTTACAGGTCGTGAGTTTTAAAGATTAGATCAAATTTAAAATGTTCGTCCGAGCTTGCTTGGTTTTCTTTCCTTTAAGTTGATGTTTTTTTTATTTCTTATTCTTTTTTTTTTTGGAGTTTTTCTTTGTTAATTTTTGTGATTCGCCTTCAATTTGATTACTCTGGGTTCATGACTTAAATCATCAATTTCAAAGGTTAATACGTGTTCATTTTTTTTTAATTGATTCATTTCAATCTCAATGTTCAAGTTTTTTTCCTGCTTTTCTTTTTATAAGATCATCTCAATCTTATACCCATAATTTACGGAGTTTTCAAGTTCACATGATTTAATAGGTTTCTTTTTTTAAATAGGTTTTTTTTTTTTTTTTTTGCAATTTGACCCTACAATTTTTAGTTATTTAATAATATAGATAGACTTATGTCTGATTCTTTTTACTTTTTTGTTGTCAGTTTATTTATTATTATTGTATTTTTCTTTTATATTATTTAAATTACTAATTACATCAAAGACTTGAATTGTTTTTATCCTAATATTTTTTTTACATTAAAAAGAAATTTATCTTCCCACTAAGTGCGGATAATTTTACCCTATTCACTTTTTGGGTATGGACCATTAATTTAAAAATAGGATTCAAGCCCAAAGTTATTTTTTAAAATTGGACTCCAATAGGCAATACGCATGTAAGTGAGAGATTGGATTATATTTTAATTTTTCAAATCATCTCATCTAGGATTGTATTAAAAATACTTAATAATAATCAACTCGCAGATTAGAATAGAAAAACAAATTGTAAATTAGATTGTATAATAATTGTTTTAGGTTACGTATAAATGGTAATCTCATAAAGGACACAATTAGGATGTTCAAGAGCTGTTGGGTTTGACAATGTGATGTGATTTAGCAGTGTTAGGTGGCGTGAATCGGGTCTTTGAATGAGGTTGGTTTGGCTGCTGGTGTTAGACTGATTTTGTGGTAGTGTGGGGGCTGTTATGGTGGCTGATTTGGTATGATCTTGTTGTTAGCTGTGCGGGGAAGATGAATAGCGGCTACAATTTTAGGGCAAAATTGATTTAAAGGTGTTTTGTTTTGTTTTTTTATTTTTAGATTTTGATAGTAAACGGGAAAAAGTGTAAGATCTTGATAGATTTTGATAGATTTTGGGTTTTTTTAGTTGTGTGCAAGCTCTTAGTGCTAGTGATATTTTTTTTTTAAAAAAATATTTTTTATCTTATAATTTTAATTATTTTTTAAAGTATTTTTAAATCAAAAATATATTTTTTAAATTTTATTTTTAATATTAACTTGTCAAAATAATTTTAAAATAAAAAATAATTAACACGCTTCAGCTGGTGACGACAAGCCTAAAAACTACAATTATCTTTAAGTCTTGTCTTCATCCGGCTCGAGCAACAGAGGAATACTGAAAAAAAAAGCTCATAAGAATTTTGAGCTTTTGTGGAAGGAACAGGCTTAAATTAACACGCTTCGGCCCCGCAATTATGCTAGTAGTCATCATGCAAATACCAAGTTCAATGCATATGTTAAGCGAGTAATCATGGAAAAAAGCTCATAAGAGTTTTGAGCTTTCGTGGAAGGAACATGCTTGAATTAACACGTTTCAGTTCCATCCCCTTAGTTGTTACCTTTTTTAGATGCATGCTTTATTTTTAGATCCCATGATGTTCCAGGGACTGTGCCCTTGTGAAGAAGATTGGTGCTGCAAGCCTGCAACCGCGCTTAAGCAACTGGAATTCCATATGCTTTTGCTCCATGCATTGCGGCAAACTAAGCAATTAATTTCAATTCCAGAATTGTTATGAGTCCAACTTTCCCTTGATCTTATCTGTCATTTTTTGATAAAGCAAAAACAAATTCTTAAGCTCGATCTCCTAATGAAGGCTATATTTTGCCCTTTTTTGACTCCATAGAGAGACAAGGTTGCAGCTCGTGACAAGGTTATAGCTTGTGCCATGCACACTCTCCGATTATACTACAGACAAAAAACAAATTACTCTGACCATGTAATAGATCTACCACGATGAACATCGACAGTTTATGAAAAACGTTCCATAGCAAACTCTTCATGGTTCTTGCATAAGCTTCCAAGGCATAAACACTTGGAAAGATAGCACTTCCAAATTGTGCTTCACACTGGTCTCGACAAAATAAAATAAAAAATTACGTCAAGCCTTTGCATATCGAAGGTTCCGTGATTTGGTTGGCAGAGAGAGGAAGGAGGGTTTTATTTTTATTTTCCTCTCTCGAGAAACCCATTCAGATAATGGGGGGGGGGGGGGGGGGGGGGGGGGGGGGGGGTTTGTGGTGGGTGGGTGCATCTGATGTGAACGCTTAGCCTGGCCTTACTCGAAAGTCAGGCTAATCACGTGTTAAAATAGTCTTGGACTGGGTCTATGAAAAGGATTTCTGGCTTAAGAACTGCTCACTCCAAAACCAGAAGATAAAAAAACGTGCATTATCGAGGATAATATCTGTGCCAGACCTCCTGCTGTCCACGACATCCAGGATTGTGTTTAATATCAATCCTTTTTTTTTCTTTTCTGTTCAAGGCCAAACACTAAGTTCCAGGATTGTGTTTCGAGTTTTAACCTGCCATGGATGCCAATCCAGCTCTATTTCTGTACCCACTAGAGCATTCTAAAATCCTCCATCTGGTAATTTGCACAAGAGCTTTCCTTTTTCTATGCTCTCTATTTATGTCTCAAGATCGCTTTCCTCAATTATATGTGTCCATCCAGGTGAGGCATGCACAGGGAATCCACAACGTAGCAGGGGAGAAAGATCATGATGCGCTGTTATCTCCTGAATATTTTGATGCGCATCTGTCTCCTTTGGGCGAGCAACAGGTATGTAATTGGTGGCCATTTCATTTCATTTCGTGCTCGAAAACAAATCCGTAATGCTCTTCATATCTTCTCGAGTTTCTATTCAAAGAAATCAATATCTGAATCTCGCCTTCATTTCTCCTGCTTTATCAGACGGCACATCTGACTTTCTGGTATTGTAACAGGCGGGCAATCTAAGGAAGCAAATTCATGCATCTGGACAACTTGAGAGGATTGATTTAGTCATCACTTCTCCATTGTGCAGGTGCTTAATAAATTATACAGCTTGAATTTCGTCAGTTGCTTTGCTGCATGTTCAATTTATTGCTTAGATACTATCAATGAGTTTCTTTTTAGGGCCCTGCAAACCGCCATACAAGTCTTTGGTAGCGAAGGCCAGATAAATGGATCAAAGGAGGCAAATATAGACAATAGTGGGATATCAAGTCTCAAATGCCCACCAATTGTAGCATCTGAACTTTGTCGAGAACGTTTGGTATATGCCTCAATGTCTAGATTAAAGTTGCTGGATTTTGGAATATTTGTAGCTCATAGAAGTTGTTAGCATTTCTTTTTCACTGCAGGGAGTTCATCCATGTGACAAGAGGAGAACCATTAGCGAGAATCGGTCTCGTTTTCCTACAATTGATTTTTCATTGGTATGTACTTAATAACCCGTCTAGCATTAACACAAGGATTGTAAGCACCTTTTTATTAGTGCCAGTTTCTTAAACTGTTCAATTTTTAGATAGAAAGTGATGAAGACATCTTGTGGAAGACTGATGCTAGGGAGACCGATGAGGAAATTGCAGCCAGGGGCTTGAAGTTTATGAACTGGTAAGTGTTTGCATCTTTTGATCCGCAAAGCAACGACATGTTAGCTTAAATAAAAATAAAGACAAATTGAGAGCAGTCATGCAATTGTGAAAATAGTATTTCAGATTTTGCCGTTGGCTTATAGTAGTATTATAAAAAGACTGACAGGCAATCTGTCACTTGTTCAGGTTGTGGACACGACCAGAGAAAGAAATTGCAATAGTTACTCACCATAGATTCTTGCAGCACACATTGAATGCTTTGGGAAATGATTGTCATCCATCAGTGAAAAACAAGGTGTGCAAAAAGTGAGTAGCAACTATTTTTCAGTACTTTTCTTACACTACAAACTCTTTTTTTCTTTTTTTCAAAAACTAACAATGTATAAATAGTCTTATGACTGATTACTCGTAACATGTTTGTTTAGATTCGAGAACTGTGAACTTCGTTCAATGATCATTGTTGATAAAGAATAGGTAAGCATGGTGTGTTTCGAAGATATTAAAATACCTGTTCCTGTTCCTATTCCATGTGCTCCTCTTTTTCCCTGCGGCATTATTTCAAGGCATGACCTCCCAAGTGAACCTGAAAAGGATAAGCTTTCAGGAGGGGATTGTTCAATCAGTCAGCCTGTGTTAGAGTATCAGAGATGCCCCTCAATGATCACCGTGTATGAAATGCTTGATCGACGGGACTAGAAGAATATGCTCCTGCGCATATGTTATTTGCATAAAGTTTATCCTGTATAACATATTAAGTATCGACATATGCTTGGTGGTTGTGTGGATATTTCTCTTTATGAATTTGGGGTGGATCATATCTTGACCCCTCACTAGCTTGCTTGAATTTTGGATTTGTTAACTCTAATCTATTGTGCTGGGTTGCAACAGAGTACCCTCGTGGTTGAGCTGACCCTCGTGGTTGAGCTGACCAAAAAACAAAACAGAATGAATGTTTAATAACTCTTTCAAAACCATGATTTAGAAAACTTAGGTTTTGATAAAGCTGAGATTTGATGTTTTTTTAAAACCAAACAAAGCCAGAGTATGTTTGTGAAAATTAAGTGGGATTCGGTCGAATTATCTACATCACATTAGATTTTTTTCTTTCCTGTTGCATAACATTAGTTATTGAAAATCTGAAATTGAATTCATAAGGAATTTTCACCAACATACATAATTATGTAAGGAGATTCAACAGAATATCTCACAATACACAGAGGAAATTGTTAACAAACCCTTATCAATACAAGCATTGCTTCCAAACCCACGCTTCACTTTCCGCTTTCTCTTCTAATAACAAAATTGCTGCAGTTCCTAGTAAGGCTTGTGAGGGGCCAGATGGAACTTCACTTTTAAAATGCAAAACCAGAACAAATAATGAACAAGAAATCAAAAAATTGAGTTTCTGTTATCCTATTTCTATACCATGTTATTTATACCAAAAAATTCACCCGGACACTATTTTTGCCTTGCAAGCACAAACCCAACCAAGATTGCAAAGAGGAGGAGGCAAACAGCAGCTAAGACATTGAAATTAAATGGCTGATTAGATTGCCGGCTACTTTCCACACTCACGACTTGTCTACTCTTCTCTAAAGAAGAAACAGGTGCGAAATGGTTAGGAACTGCAACATCCCAGAATGATTCAGTGATTAGTGATGGAGCTTCAACTTCTGGTTGGAGATATGTCGAGGGATCAGTTGGAGCTTCCATGGACATCAACTCAACGCAATGTTCTTTTAAAACCTAATAGAGCAAGATTAAACTCAAAACGACTTAGTTGATGAAAGCTTTCAGTATAAAAATGTTCAACTGTAGTGTTTGATGTATTTTGCCCAACAAACCACATGAACATACCTCAACTGTCTCGGATGGTTGCAGGTAGTCACAGATGAATGTACCAGCCAACCAGGGAACAAAGACTCTTCGAGGAAATGAAAGTAAGCATGTTCTCCTGCATTGAATTGTACAATAGCAAATGTTATGAGCATGGCATTTCATGTTTCAGAAACAAACTGCATCAAATTTCAAAGAGATGCTTCAGATGGATTCTCTATGCTCAGCCAGATATCAAGGGGCAAAAAGAATAACAAAAGAGGAACCACACCCTCAGCAATTGAAAACCAAACACCCCCTACAGTGCATATGATCTAGATAGCCATTAATGTGAGTAACAAAGGAGACCCATGAGGGACTCGTGCTGGCCCTGCCTTCATGGACAATTGAGATTGTACCATTACATGGTTGTACCATGTGGCAGAAAGCTTGCATTTCACGTAACAAAAATTTCAGACAGACAAGTCAACATGTGTAAATGACAGTTAGATGATAAAACATCACCAATCTACTTTAAAACAATAACAAATCAAATACAAATTTTCAGACTCATGGCCATGCTCTCATCATCTGCTCAAAAAGACTACTAACATTACAGCTCACACACCTCAAAGAGTTCAAGACAAGTCTTGAAACAGGTTTCTCAGGCAGTTTTTCTACCCTCGAATCCTTGCCATCGATGTCAATAGGATCTGGATCTTCATCTGCTTCATCACAGATGATATCAAGTCTACTTTGAAGACTCCTGATGATATCATCCTGAGAATAATAAAAAATTTCCCATAATTACACAGGTCAAAAACAATAACCATGAAAAGGGAATAGAAAATCTGAAAGAGAGAATCAACCATAAAGCATCTTGAGAGAGAGAGAGAGAGAAGCAAAGGTTTCATTCTTTTATTCCAAAATGATAAAGCAGCAGAAAAAAACGAGATTCATGCATTGCCATTCTGCAGGCACCATGACAAACAGATTTTCTAGAACAGAATGCCTGTCTGATCTTTATCTTGTATTTCAGCATTTATCCTCTGCTCTTCTTAAATTGCCTCTTTTCTTTCTGTACTTGAAATTCAATTCTAAAATTGTCATTTATGAATGCTGGCTGCTATTTAATGCACGGATATGTGTGCATTATGTGCCAATTGGTCCTAGGTGAAGCTTACAGCTTGCAACGGCATTAAAAGTCCATCAAATCAATGACATGTTTAGTAAGAAAAAATGGCCCACCAATAATCATTTTATATCAGTAAAAAGGCAGAGTTTTGGATAAAAAGTGGAGAGACATACAGAATGCCTTATATAGTGTCAAGGAACAAATCCTGGTCAAAAAATCAAAATCAGAGGATACTTGAAATTTCATCGATATATAGATCGACATTCCAGGAGTAGACATTCTAGTTTGGAAGATGGGCATGTAGCAACCTCTGTGAGGTAAGAAGCAAGAAGAGAACAGAGGCGGTCACTTAGAATACACCACTTGAAGTGGCAAGAAAAAATGGCCCGCCAATAATCATTTCATATCAGTAAATAGGCAGAGTTTTGCATGAAAAGTGGACACACACACAGAACATCTTATATACAGTGTCAAGGAACAAACCCCCCACACCATTTTGACTGTATTAAAGAAGCACCAATGGCGTAAATGTAAATTTATGTTGAACTATAGCAATTTCTACACTCTGTTAGTAAAATTCCAAAATGCAGTAGACATAGTCAAAACACATGAATCAAACATAAAAAAATTATCATGAATCATCATAATCATCAATCTGGTATAGACATTCCCTCAAGGTACTCAAAACAAAAGTAAATTTTTATAGAATAGAAGTACCTTTATATCAGCAACAGCCTGCATCACTGGTTCCTTTGAGTTTGAGTATGCATAAGAGCACACAGATCCACCAAAGACAAGAACACCAGCAACGTCCTTCTGGCTGCTTGCTTTAGCAAATTAAAAAAAAAATCAACAAATGATTGAAACGATATGTTCAAGCTACCATATCAGCACTTAGTACAATTGTGCCTGATATTTAAAGCTTTCCAACACACCTTCAACCAAAGAATTCTTCGTGAATGGTAGGAGCAATTCAACTTCATGCGTACCATCAGTTGTGCATAGCTCTTCGCCAACAACCTGAAACCATATAAACATAGGAAGCTATGACAAGAAAAATGGACCATTGGAACAAATGTTTAGGAATAATAATGCTCCTAGAGTGAAGCCACAGTCCATACAAATTGTCTATTCCAAGCCAACAAAGCAACAGTATGCTTTAACTCAAAATGATGTGCCCAATTGGGATCCATTAATCACTAAATTGTTATGAAGCATGAGTTTAATGAAATCAGGCATGTCTCAAGGTATCACCATGGAGATGCAGGTGTGGGTATTTATCAACTAACTTCCAGATCTTAATAACCAAAACATCTTGTTAATAGAATCATTTTCCATCCAATATCCTCAAGCATCATCATGTCACTTTTTAAATTTTTTACTCTAGGTTTCATATTAAATGAATAAACCTATGATAAGAAACTGCAAGTCCTTGATTTGCTTCATAAATTAATGACTTTAAGGTCTCCAGTTTCATTCCAAGAGAGATAAAGTCACAGCGCAGCTTACCAAATTCCCATCAATCATAGCCTTTGCATCCATTAGCTCTTTAGCATGCACAGAAATTACATGACGAAGAATTGAACTCAATGCTTGGGCATTTGATGCACTCTCATGAGTTACAGGCAATCTGGGAAATATAGCTTCATTCATGAGTCACAAGGATCACAAGATATCTATATTCCAGCACCAAATAGAACTGTTGTTTGGATCCACAAACAGAGCACGCATATGAAAACCATTGAAGATACCTGAGTTTGAAGTTGTATGTACACCTAAATGCCTGAAGGGAACTTAAGACCCTTCCCATTTTAAAATCACATGGCCGTATACTACTTGAAGTGATATTCGAAGACAGCACACAATTCCGGCACGTCCACCTACAAAAATCAACTCATTAGTCCATATGAGCAACAAAAACAACGCCTGCATCAAAATGACAGATACTTGGTAATAGAAATAAGAGTTTCAATTAAACGGTGACAGTAGCGATGAAATACCTCCTTGGACTATAACATATATGAATCAGCAATCTCTCATCCCAATCAGTTTCAGTAACTGGTGCAGCTTCTGCAACTCCCTTCACTGTCTGTAAAAGCTATACCATCAACAAAAATCCTATCAGCTCAATTTTCACAGAACTAAGTAAAATTAAAACAAACTAAGACAGGAAAAATAGTCAAATTACAAGGGGCAAGAATTACCTGGAAAAGTGTTATAGTTGAATTCTTGAAAGCACTATCACTAACCCAAACATAAACACCAATAACCTTCATGCCACCCACTAACATTCTCGAAACCTTTGACATTAACAACAGCATTTTTTTCACCAAATTGAACCCACAATAACAAACCACATAAGATAAATAAAATTTATAAAAGTAGAATGGACCTGACGGGCATGTTCAGCGACCCAATCCGAATCGATGTTCAAGGCAGAAGAATCAACGGCGGGTTGTGATTTAGATTTGAAACCCTTTCTCTTGTTGTCATCTTTGGTGGTTTCGAGGAGTGAACATGCTGATTCTCCTGCATCGTTTGGTGGGGTGGGGACCAAATCGAAAATGAAGCCACGATCTAATTTGGAGCTAAGTTTTCCTATCACCAAACCCACCTGACGAGGAAAAAAAAAGGTTCGATATCAAGAATTGGAGCACGTAGTTGTTGTTTTGCATGTGTGGATATGAAGATTTAGAGAGAGACCTGAGAGGTGAGACCGGATTGGCTGAGGCGATCCTCTGCTGAAGTTAGTTGGGTTTCGTCTCCGATTACTGCTTTCACCATAGCTATGCTTCCACTCAAATCCACAAACCAAATTTCTTTCTTCCACAATTGAATTGAATTGAAACTGCCCTTTGTTTGCCTTTTCTTGCTTTCCCTTAATGGGATTCATGAGTTGTGGACTCCACGACTTTTGAGAACGTGGTGACTGAAATAATTTCTCTCTTTTTTGGGCCTCTTGCAAATGATTGCAACAACATAGCCCAGCCCGATACGTGAGTCTGCCCCCATTGGTTAGTTCCATTTGCCAGAGGAAATTTCCGGTTTTAAAATTTTATAGGTATTTTTATTACTTTTTTATCTTCTTTTTTTTAAAAAAAAAACACGAGGGGCATGGTCTGATGTACGGAGGACATGTGCGCTCATGTATTAGGGGAAATAAAGGAAATAGTAGATTTATTAAGGAAATTGCATGGAATTCTTATAAAGAAAAATAAAATAAAAAATGAAAATGAAACGCTTGCCTGGCTCCTTGGAGATCAATGGACATTTAATTATGTTGCGGGATATCATTTCTAGCCCAATTAAACCATTATTTCTTTTTAGAGGTTTTTTCGTGCTTATCTATTTTAGCTGACCAACTCGTTCTTATAAAAAAATAAATATTTTATTTTTAAGAAAATGAAACGTTTGCCCAGCTCCAAGATCAATGACCATTATTATCATCCTGTTTTTCTTCAACTTTTCATTTTATAATTAATTATATTTATTTTAGATTATTATGCTTGTGAAAAAGACTTGTTTTCTTTCTGAAAAAGCATCCATTGTTATTTTCTTTTAGAACAATTTCACTGTTTCACGAACGTTATTTTTTACACTGGAGTGTGGTTGCGTTGTTTTTTTTTCAAAGTATTTTTTATGCTGAAATGTATTAAAATAATATTTTTTTTTATTTTTAAAAAATTATTTTTGAAATCAACACATCAAACGATTCAAAACATACAAAAAAAATTGAATTTGTGAAGAACCCAGTGCAATGTTCTCCAAGTAATGATGTGGCAAGAAATTATTATAACTTTTTTTAATGTTGAAGTAACATTTTTTATATGGAAAGTATTTGAGGTATAAATCTTATTATATTTAACAATATAACTCTAATCATAGAAAACCATTAATAATAAAAAATCAATCATCAAATGTTACATTGTTAAGTAAAACTTTTTAGTAGAAATTTAAGTATCCACAACATTATTCTTCAATTTTATCATGAAAAATGCTAAAAATTATTAACAAAAAAGAAAAGAATCTAAGAAGAAATTATAAAATACTTTTTAAGAGGGTGCTTTATTTTTTAATTTTTTTGCACTTAAATTTGAATATCAGCATTCAATGAAAATTATTTTTTTGACCACATAAAATCAATAAAAAAAAATTATTTTTAATCCTAGTTTAAGATAAAGCTGTTATGAGAACATTAAAAAAAATAAAAAAAAATTAGTGGGCCCATCATATGGTACATTAACAAAAAAGGTTTCTTTTCCTATGACATGATTTTATTTTTTTTTGTTAATTGTATGAGATTATATTAATAATTTTTTTTAGTAAAATTATTAATTTAATACTTGAATAAAATAATTTAATATTGACTACTTGGTGAAATTTTATATTTTTAATTTTTTTAGAATTGTATAATTACTTTGATACTTATAGAGACAAAACCAACAAAAACTCTAATTTAATGGTTTTTTTTTTGTTATTTTACATTGTTTTTATTATAAATTTCAAATGTATTCAAGGGCATTGTCGTGAATTATATTATTACATATAATTAAAATAACTTGTTAACAGCACGCGATAACGTGTGGATAACCCCTGCATAATTCGAGTGATTTGTGAGGGGCGTTTGACAACCAAAAACCACTTTCCAATACAACATTTGAAAGTTCTCAACATTCTCGACCTAATGACGTAGTGAATGTTTCAAGATTCATGGTGATTTGGCGTCAGTAACCATTTCTTGTCTTCTTATTTTTTCTCTTTCCCACCTAGATTTTAATGCAAATCCCTTCAAAATTCAAAAATAACTTTTTAATTTATCGATTCTTTGTTTTTGGTACATTTTCTTTTTATTGCAATTCATTTTATCTTGAATGATTTATAAAATTGGTATGCCTTTTCAATCTAATTCCTTTTATTTTTTTTATCTTTTAAATTTGATCTCTATTTTCTTATTGTTATTTTTTTGTCTTGAATTATTGTTTAAATTGATTTTATTTTATACTTTCACCTTTTTTTAGTCATTTTCCTGTCAAATTTAATTCTTATTCTTTTGATTGCTGATTTTTTTTCTTTGACAAGTTCTTAGAATTAATGTTTTTAAATTGATTCATAATAAACTTCTTGATTGGACTCGAATCTAGAGTTTAACGGGTTATGAATTTTTAAGATTTGACCGGGTTTGGGATGCTTGCCTGAGTTTTTTTTTCTCTGTCCAAACTAATTATTTCTTTTATTCATCATTCAACATTTATGTATTGAAAATTGATCTTCATGTTTTTTTTTACTTTCTTTTTGGGTGGTTTTTTTTTTCTTGTTTTTTATTTATTTCTACAAGGTTATCTCAATCATATATCCACTATTACATAATTTGTAAGTTAACCCATTTAATTGGATTTTTATTTTTTTAATTTTACCCTTAAATATTGAGTTTTTTAAACTATAGATAGGATTATGTTCTTTTTTTCTTATTATATTTTTTTATTTTACTGTTATTGTTATGTTTTTTTTTTATTTATACTATTTAAATTATCAATTATATTCGACTTGAATCTCAAAGAAATTTTCTCTTTTTTTTTCACAAAAAAAAAAAATTGACCGGGGGAAGTGGTGGCCTCATATCTACCATGAACTATTAAGGTTAGCGTGCTTATCATTGCATCCCATGTTAAGATCATAATATATAATTAGCTCATGATATTTTTACATATTAATATTTAACATTTTTCAATTATGATACATTAAAATGACACATACTTTTGAAAAACAAAAACACAAGCAATACCTATGTTAACACCAGATCGTAAAAGAATCAATAAGATAATCAATGAAAAACTGAAACAAAGAACAAAAACACAAGCAATACCTATTATTTTAATATATTTTTTTTAAAATAACCACTTAGCTACCGCCGTTTTATTACCTGTAATCCTGTTTTCACATGTTTTCTCCCCTCCCGAACGAACACATTTTCATCCATCTTCCTCCCCTTCAAATCCTTCAAAACCTTCAAAACCCTAACCCTGAGACACAACAATGGAGACTTTCTCTCACTCTTCTTACCCAGACTCCCGCGAAACCGAAGACATTCATTCATCAGACGACCCGCTGTCAACCTACAAAGTCAAATTAATGTGTAGTGATGGTGGGAAAATCCAACCAAGACTCCACGATAACCAACTCGCTTACATGGAGGCGACACGAAAATCCTATCCGTCGATCACGGTATCAAGTTTTCTGGGATGGTGCATAAACTCGCGTCTCTTTGTGGTGTGGCCACTGATATCTTTTTTAAGTATCAACTTCCGGTGAAGATGTTGATGCTTTGATTTCCATTACAAATGACGAGGATCTTGAGCACATGATGATTGAATTCGACCGGTTGCACCGGGCTTCCGCTAAGGCCGCGAAGTTACGGTTATTTCTGTTTAGTTTGAAAGTTTCGTTCCGAGTGAAGTGAAATCGGAGAGGCAGTTGTTTGTGGATGCTTTAGATTCTGTAAGTGTGCAGAGTCTAGAATCTTCTTTACCACCCGCCAAGGCGGCTGTTTCAGCGGAGAATCCGGATTCGAACTGGATAATAATACGGTTGTTCCAGGAACGAAATTTGTGGATACTCCACCTTCGCAGCCTACTGTGCCGGGGGTTGTTGTGAAAGATGTTTCTGCTGGCTCGGAATGTGGATCAGAGGATAGGAATTTGATTGGAGATGCCTCTCATGAGGCGTTTAAACAACAGACTCTGGATTTGAAGAGACTGCACATTGCTGGTAATAACTAGCAACGGAAATCTGACGAGGCCAGCTCTAGAGGTTTCCTTGGCGAACATTATGCACAGAAACTTCCGGAGAAAATGACACCGGTGCCGCCTGCTCCAGTTCCGGTTGGAGCGGTAATTCCAGCCGTAAACTTACACGAAGGGCATGTGAGTTCAAATGGTTATCCCATGACTTATGTTGGAACTGAGCAGCCAGTTTATTTACTTCAAGCACCAGCATTGAGACCGGTTACTGGACAAGTTGGTAAAGGTTATTATGGAGTGCAGAGAGTTGTGCAGGAGGTTTACAGTCATGTCCAGCAACCGGCGGCTGCCTCAATTCAACTACAAAAGACGACGAAAGCTGGTGGATTGGTGCAGCCAAAAGTCGGAGTGGCTGAGCGAGGGTATCTGCAGGTTGGTTAAGATAGTGCAGGGAGACAGGTGTATTATACAACTCCGTATAAGGCAGCTCCAGTGGCAACCATTAATGCTAATGTTATGACTCCACAGAATTCCCGCGTGTGATTTTGGGTTAGAAATGATTGATTGGTTGGATTCATTAGTTTATTTATTTATTTATTTTTTTAATATGGTTTAGATCGAATGTGAAAATACCAAATCTTTGGAACTGTTTTTGAGTGGGTTGTCTGGCACCGTTTATTTATAATTAAATTTGCATTCAGTGGTAGAAATTAACATTTTCCTCTTGCACAAAATCTTTGGCACTTGGCAGATAGAAGATTCAGCATTTCTTCTCATATCTGCAGAAGCAACTTGTTGTTTTGGCAGGACCTGGCCCCAAGTCCTATCGCCCCCTCTGGTATTGAAAGGAAGAACATCCAGTAATAATAGAGAGATCCTTAATTGAGAAGCAAAAGATAATTAAATAAGCGCAGTGCGTTATTATTATATATAGATCACCAGAATTAAGTACATTACTTGTCTATATGGTTTATGTTAATTTCGGTGCTTGAAGTGAAATGATATCATGTATCAAGTGCCTATTTTGGATCCAGCTAATGTGTCCTTAGGTAGAGGCGGCAGCTGCATTTTGACCAGCAATCACTAGGATAATTTACTGCTGATCTTGGCCGCAACTGCTACCGTGGCATGAGCCACATCCTCCACAACCACCATGACATGAGCCACACCCACCACAATGAGGGCTGTTTGCTGCATCCCCTTGGAATATAGAACTGGCAGTCTGGGAACCACACCCTCCACAACCACCATGACATGAGCCACATCCACCACAATGAGCGCTCTTTGCTTCATCCTCCAGGATTATATGACTGGCAGAGTCTGAACCAACAAGGCCAAGTAAGTTGGAGCAATATGTTCCACTGTTTACTATTGCTCTGGATCCATTACTGTAGTTTTCTTCACCTGTGACATTCTTTACAACTCCAGTGCCTTTTCCACCCATCACCTCAACTTGAGCCACAACACCACAATCACATTCATCACCACATTTGTAGGGTTCTTGGGTTGTTGCTTTCGCAGTATCTTCTATGTCCTGAATTTTGTTGGTTGTTTTGTCTTCCTCAGAGCTTGTATTTGCATATTGCTTTGAATCAGTGTCCATTTCTTTTGCACTCTCTCTATCGGTATTGAATTGTCTATTGCTCTCATTCCTCGGAGCATCGGAGAGTAGAAAAGCTAATAAAATCCCGGGAAATCCAAGCCATTCTTCATTCACCTGGTCACAAAACTATTAAAAATAATACAATTCTATTGACGAATGATGCTCGATGGTTGACACCTTCTGTACCTTGAGAGAGGCAGACTTCAAATCAAACAGCGCCACGGCTTTTCCATGAGGATATTCTGCAGAAAATTTGACAGCTGTCATGAAATTTTGCTCGCCTTTATGCTTCTCACATTTGATTTCATACTCCAGTTTCCTACCAGGAAAAACGATCACCTGAAGACACAAAACACTAGAGGTTAGCTAGCTGCATCGAAAATTACATGTAAGATGATCATAGGATAAAAAAAAAACAATAAAATATTGAGGAAAAAATTGCTTAAATTTCCATTTCATACAGGAGGATTGCATCCGCAATTGTCCAAGCAACGTAATGTTAAGGCATGGGAGAATAGGTCCTCACCTTATGGCTACCAGTGAGCTCAAAGATCCGACTAGCATCAGTAATTATTTCATGAGGTTGAAACCACCAGCTGGAATTCATCAAAGACCATCCTGTTCCAGCAAACTCTGCGAGAACAAGTCTTTCGCCGGAGCTGGTCATGCCGATCACTTCCTTTTTGTCTTTGGCCTCCGCTTTCTTTGAATATCTGATGAAAAAACAAATGTCATTGAATGCAGAGCTTCGGTATGGTCAAATATGCACCAAGTTATAAGCACCTCATCTGGAGGTTGATGATCCTGTTGCCATCCTCATCCACAACGCATGTCCAAGTTTCATCTTGTTGAAAACTTCCAGAGAGGGGAAAGAAACAAGATGTTGTGGATGGACGAGTCTGGACCATGTGCAGCAATGATGGTGCCTGTACTGGAGGAGTGAAAGAGAGAGCAATCCAGAGATTGACTGGCCTGGAACCTACAATTCCAGAATTTGGCACCAATGCAAACCATTTTTCAATTGACAAAGGAGAACCTGTTTTCATGAGGTCATGTAGAGAGATTAATGCTGTCCCCAATATTTTCTCAGGCCTTGCAATATGTGAAACAGATGATGGATAGGACACAAGTTTGAAGATGAGCTCTCCTGTGGGTTCACATCGGAAAACAGCGACATCTTTCTTCCCTGCCTTGGACAGGATACTCATTCTCCTGCCATTGAAATACAAATCTGGCTGTTTCTTACTAAGTATTACGGAAAGGCCTCCGTTATGCTCAGCTGGTAAGTCTCTAACCTCCACAATTTCCACCATAACCTGAATGAATTATGTCATATCAGCACTTGTGCTTGGTATATGGGTGTTTAGTGGGGCAATAATCTGAAAGCAAAGTGAGAAAGGATATTTGTGACTACCTCAATCAGCTTTTTCTTTGGAAGCTGAATGATACTTTGATATTGATTGGAAGCAGTATCATTCTTGTTTGAAGTGTCTAGTTCACCCAAACTGATTTTGAGAGGAGATGGAGCATCGCTTCTATACATAGCTCCTGCCTTCCAGTATCTTGAACCGAATGTCTCCTCCCACTGCTTAGTGGTCCCAGAAAACCCAGTATCCAGCCTTTTACCTTTACTTCTATCAGAATCAGTGTCATCATGCTCTAGCACCCTGCCTATTATTGCCACCAGATCTTTACAGTAAGAAACAGGATGTAGTTGATGAGAATGCCAGATGAGGTCAACGTCATAAGTTGGAACACTGAAATGCCTGATGGACCTCTCCTGGTTTCTCTTGATTAAATACAGAAATCCCTTGTATCTAGCTACAGCTTCTTCAAGAAAGGTATCATTTTTCATATGGGGACTTGATACCTGTCAATGAAGTCAAAGTTGGTTCGTTGAGCTTGTGTCAAATCCAGACATTTCAATACAGAATGACTAAGTTAGTTCTCCAATTTTTATATTTTTTTTACACATCTCTTTCTTGTTAAATGAAAATCACAGAATTTGAACTATCAAGCAGAACATTCATCTCCTGGAAGCTGATCCAAAACCTAGTGAATCACAGTTTTTGTGTAAAAACTTCCATTATGTTAACATACTGTCATCCAACTCTTACAAAATATTTAAAAATTAGATTACCTGTAACAATCCAGTCGTATGTAGATGTTACAAACATGAATATTTGGCACCTTTGGATTTCTTTTTTTATTACCTGATAATAGAAAGAACTCTGCCTTTTGACAGCTGAAACTAGATCATATTCTGTGCTTTTTTGGGCTCCTAGAATAGCTTCCCCAACACCCTCCACTAACTGGGTGCTTGGATTCAGTTCATATGGTTCCGTAGGATAGGTTCTATTCCAGAATTCTTCAGTTTGCTTCTTACAAACTGCCTGAGTGGAAGATACAACATTCCAGGTACCGAGAATCCTCCCATAAAGTTCCTTACAGTCATTCCTGTAGCACACCTGAAAAACTAAACCTGATAAAAACCACTATGTTCTCAAGAAGTACACGATTCTTTAAAAAAAAATGCTGGTTTTTTAAAACAAATTTTAGTCAAGAGGACTACCGGATTGAGCCTGTGACAATGCCAGATCCATTCACAATCAAGCGGGGCAACCAAAGGGCTTTTTGTAACGGGAGACTTAGCATGCTTTGCTAACAAAGGAAGCCAACAGTACTTGTACCTGGCATTAGTGCAGTAAGAAATTTGATAAAAAAAATTGAATTAAAATTACGGAGTTTAGGTTGTGGGTTTGTATTGCTGAGAACTTGAAGGGCGAGATTTCCTGCAGGAGTTCATCACATAACATCAACTTCTGCAAGGTGTTACACGGCAATACCTGTGAATGGCCCGGTCCAAGGAAGGGCCATCATAGAGGTACCGATGCCTATCAACCTCTGCAAGGAATCGCAACTGCTTTTTAGCTGCAGCTACAAGGTCTACATTTGTTGCAATCTTCTGTGCTTTAGCCCACTCCAATTCTTGCTGCTTCTCCATTCTTCACTTAACTAAACACTGCAAGAGAAAACAATTCTGCTTCAAACCACCTTCAAAATCTTTTTTCGAAAGAGAAAATAATTATGGACCGAAAGGCATTGATTTTTCAAAGCCTTTGCTTTGTTAAACTGTAGAGTCTAAAGACAAAACTTTGGTTGGGGAAGAAAGAGCAGACTTTTGTGAGGAAATTTCATGTTTTACATTGAAACTTCACCTGAGAAATCGTATGTCAGATACTTCAAACACTTCCTTACTTTAAATTTCCCTCTTCGTCCTATGTGTTTGTCTTCAGGATTTAGTTTATATTTATAGAGTCTAAATGCGGGTATTGAAATTACCTATCCATCTTGGATACGTTATATCCTCCAAGTCTAGTTTGTATTTTTGATAAATGGAAATTATATGTGTCACGTCCAAGACATGTTCCTGGGAATGGGACTTGATTTCCGGGAACTCAAATCGAGTGAGCCATGAAGGTTCCTTCAAAGGTTAAAATTTCCTCAGTTTCGACTTTCATGGATTGCATGCCTAGGCCCTCATTCTTGATGCTGAATTATGCCTTCACAGTTAACAGCTTCAGCGACGATAGAGTTAGGCTTGTGGGCTATGTTGTGGGATAATATTATTTGGGCTTTCTTTGACTGGGCGGTCCATGTTTTCCCTTTGCAAAGCGTATGTGGGTCTCATGTGAGGCCGTGACCCATATGTCAACTACATTTCTTGATTTGTTTTGTGCCTGAAAAGGGCAAGAAAAAACATCAGCCTTTTAAGTTCGGAGTAGAAAATAAAAATTAAACACGAGCTTTTATTATAGAATATTTCTCCAGTATCCTTGCACAAACCATAGAGGCAAGCGGGGCATCATCCCTCTCGGAAGCAACTAGAGCTGAAATGGAGCAGTTGAGTGGAAAACAGGGTGGCTCCATTTCTCCTATGGAGACTGAGGAGACATATAACCTTTTCTTTTTGGCAAGAAACACACGCCCAGAATTCCCTCACTCGATAATTATGCAGCCTAATCACCATTCCGTGAAAATATATTCAAAGCAACCTATCCTATCGTCACTGTCTTTTTTATTCCTGGTTTGTAGCGGATAAAGACTTTTGTAAAAGAAATCCAGGATAGACAAGTATACCCTCTTCCAGATCCACCCTTCCCAGTTCGAGCTCTTCTTTTACATGGGACACTGTTGTGATGTTTGTCAAGTGTTGTTACAGATAATTAATTCCTTTTGGACGGAGCATAACTAATTCATGAACTGATTCCTTGTTTTCTTAGTGATGTTCAGACAAGAACCAGATGGAGTATCACACTCTTGATGATCGTGACAAAAATCAAATAATCTACTGAACTTGGTCTGATTTTTCAAAGTCAATTGTCTGGTTTTGAAAGATACAGGTCCACAAACACATCACACCTGGCCATGCTACATGGTGGCGTGTGTTTTGAGGAACTTTGTGCACCGTTTAAAACAATGGATCCTGCTTGAAAACTGTTGGAGGATTTTATTATTACAGAACCTTATGAAGGAAGAGTGGTGATAAGACACACCAGATATATTTTTATTTTTTTTGTTTGTGCATCTGCACCCATTTCTTACCAAGAATAAATAAAATAAAATTTATTGGTATAAAACCTAAAAAATAAATTATAGAAGAATTAAAATACTCTTTTCAAAACTTTAAATACATATAAAATAATTAAAAAATAACTTTTATTTAAAAAAACTATACAAACAATCTAAAAAAAAAATCAAAAGACAATGGATATTAATTTAAATATAGATTA
This sequence comes from Populus simonii, assembly GCA_007827005.2. Lineage (NCBI taxonomy): Eukaryota > Viridiplantae > Streptophyta > Magnoliopsida > Malpighiales > Salicaceae > Populus > Populus simonii. The sequence goes on along the minus strand of CM017465.2, from coordinate 16,043,814 downwards.
AAAAATACATATTAAAAATGTATCAAATGAAAAATTAAATTATATATAAAAAAAGAGATTAGACATGGTAAATTTAACAAATCAAGTTTACGCGCTTGACTCAATTTTAAAAAATCAATGGATAACATGATTTTCCATTAACAAAGAAAAAAATACAAGGGGATATGAAAATATAGAGTAGTCTATTTCATTAATAAAGAAAAAGAAAACCCACACGTGCGGCCTACAAGTATAAGTGTAGAGCAATAAATATTCAAAGTATCAAGAATAATAAATAATAATTTAAAAAATCAAAGAAAAAAAGAGAAAAAATCACAAAATAAATAAATTATAAAAGAGTAAAGATAAAAATAAAAAGAATGATTATAAATAGGTTAGGCGTAAAATGATAAATATTTTGATTTTATTAAGTGTAAAATTGCCATTTGTACATTGATTTATAACGTTGTACAATTAGCATAGCCTAAAAATTAATTATGACTCATTTGTGTTAAGCACGTGGGATGATGGAGACACCTTCTATTATATTCAAAGTACTTGACTATGTGCCACAGAAATGAAAAATAAAAATAAAAACCACCCAAGTTGATGCGTGATCCGTAACAAATTAAGAAATTAGATGACGACCACATGAGGAATAATGGTCACTTTGCGCACAATCATCTTGCAGATTTCAAATTCTGTACCCTTTGGTGCAGTTTTATCATCATTTTACTTGGTCAGTAAAATAATAGTTTTTTTATGTTGTTTTTTTTAAGTCTTTTATATTTAGAAATTGATTGAAATATATATTTTTTATTTTTTAAAATTATTTTCACTATTAATATATCAAAACAATTAAAAAAATAACTTAAAGTAAAAAAATATTTTTTAAAATACTTTTAAAATACAAAATCAAACTGTGTTTTCGTTGACAAATGCCACCGTATCCGCTTGTCCAAATCCCCAATTCATCTCTCTCTCCAAAAGTCACCAGAAATCTTGAAGAAAAACCGTATCGATTCAGTCACAAATAGACAAAACTGGAATTCAACAAGTAATCATAACTAAGGATTAGCCATTAGTATTTGATTAAGATAATAGGGCAGCCAAAATCATGATAACAGAAAGGAAAAATCCAAGAAATAATGGGAATGTGTCACGAATCAAGGAAGAAGATATTACTAGCAGGTAGCAGCCACTAAAAGAGAGGTCCTTTGTCGACCAGAAACCCCGGCCCCATGGATGTCTCGTCGGCTTACCGGAGGTCTCCCCACTCTTTCCAAATCAAAAGCTTGATATAAAACAACCCCACCTCCTAATTTCTCATGATCGCCCAGCATTTAATTATCACAGTAAATTTCAGTTCGAAACCTTAAAAGACAAGATTTGAGGTCTACTTTTCACTCTTTCTTCTGCCTTAAAATTCTCAATACAGCCAGTTTTTTAACTATCTTTACTGAATTCAAAGTTCGGGCAAATTATTTTATCTGTAGGGGCACCTGGATTTTTTTAAAAGTAAAATAAATCTCCAGGTTTTAAAAAACTTATTAATATTATCATTAAATTTTAAAATATAATTAGTTTTTTAAAAAATTCATCAAAATAATATTTTTATCGTGTTTATCATAGCTAATATTATATTTCTAACTAAAATATATATTTTTTGTTTTAAAAAATATTTTATTATACCATCTTATGTAAAAAAATTAATTTAAAATTAAAAATTTTAAATATCACCATTCGTCCCAAATATACTCTTAACAATAATACTTTTTAAAAATATTTTTATTTAACAATATATTAAAACAATCTTCTTTTAGATTTTTTTTTAATATTAATACTTTAAAATTATTAAAAACAATAAAAAAAATATAAATTTAATATTTTTAAAGATAAATATATTCTTAAGAGACATCCAGCAGAATTGAAAACGCAAATACCAAACAAGCAATAGTAGCTTAGGGTTACCTTCTACATGCCAGTTACTTGTTTTTTTAAATCTATAAAGCGAAAAAGCTTCTTCTCCCCGTAACACTTGATAGCTTTTCCTTGTTGAAAATTAGGACCTCGCTTTTTAAAGAGAAGAGAGGGGACTGCTTTCAAATGCAAGAAGAAGAGATTTTGAACGAAGAAAGAGATTAACTGGTAGCAGAGAAAGAGAGAGAGAGAGAGAGAGAGATTAACACGATGGTGGCAATTAGGAAAGTAGGGAAGTACGAGGTAGGAAGGACAATAGGAGAAGGAACCTTTGCCAAGGTAAAGTTCGCGCAAAACACGGAGACTGGTGAAAGTGTAGCCATGAAAATTCTCGATCGAAGTACCATCATCAAACATAAGATGGTCGATCAGGTTAGCAAGTTAACCTCTTTTTGTTTGTCTGGGTTTGAATTAGATTACAAGAAAGCACAGTAATCTGGCAAAAGAAGAGAAATCTCAGTTTGAATTGATGGGTGCTCGATAGATTGGACAGGAAAACAATCAATGGAAGGGTTTTTAATAGCCAAATAAGTTGTCAAAAAAGAAGAAGAAGAAGAAAAGAAATGAAGGAAGGAAGGATCCTATCTTTGAAATGGCTAAATTGACAAGTCATCAGCTTTATGTTCTTAATTTTATGATCTCATGCCAGAGGAATCATCACTTCACGGCATGTAAACAAAGAAACTAGCTAGTTAGTTTAGTGGCAAGTGTATGGATTGGATTCTGGAAAAACAATGTCTCCTTTAACAATATTATGGATTTCAAACATGTGAATGAGTGGAATTGCTTTCCCCGCCGCTTATTGGATTTGAACCCTCTCTTTCACTCACCCAGGTTGATCCAGTGACCTGCAGCAACATACTAGCTAGAAATGACTTTGCTTTGATACATTATACATAGTAGTATATCATGTGATCCAATCATAAACCCCTTCAACAGGGAGCATCTGAGCTGAAGTTTTCTGGTTTGAGGCAAATGCTTGGATTTTGTTGTCTTCCATATTATGATGTTTTGAATATTGGTAGCTTTCTTTTGGCTAAAATTCATCATATCTTATATTCCTATAATTTAAAACACTTTAGGTTGTTACACAACCGCTTCTATCTTCCTCACAATATCTTTCTTTTTTTCCCGCAGATAAAACGGGAGATATCTATAATGAAGCTTGTTCGACATCCTTATGTCGTGCGCCTGCATGAGGCATGGAGTATTAAATTTTTATTTTTTAAGGATATTATGTCTTGTAGGACTGTGTGGTTTGTATTTTTTCCGTTACCAATTGTGCTTCCTCCTAACTCCTACCATTTTATGTTAGGTTTTAGCAAGCCGAACAAAGATTTATATAATATTGGAATTCATTACAGGTGGTGAATTGTTTGATAAAATTGTGAGTGGTCAAAATTCAAATCCAACACTCAAGATGGATAGGCATTTTGTAGTCTTGACATAATATTCCCAGCTCAACACTAATACATGATTCTTGTTAACCATGATTATGTAGGTGCATCATGGACGACTTAGTGAGGCTGAAGCTAGGAGATACTTTCAACAGCTTATTGATGGTGTGGATTATTGCCACAGTAAGGGAGTCTACCACAGAGATTTAAAGGTGTTGTTTTGCTGACATCCAGAAAGCTGCTGTTCAGTTTCTTTTTTGCTGGGATCTCATAGTTCATGTTATGTACAGCCTGAAAATCTTTTACTCGATTCACAAGGAAACTTGAAGATTTCTGATTTTGGTCTGAGTGCACTGCCTGAACAAGTAAGATCCTCATTGAGAGTTCTTGTTGTTACTATTTTAGATCATCAGACTTGAAGGAATTAACAACACAATGGTTGCTATTTTGGCAATTCTTGTGTGCGTAGGGAGCTAGCTTGTTGCGGACAACATGTGGAACTCCTAACTATGTAGCACCAGAGGTAACTATGATAGTGTTTAGCTTCTAGCTTGAATGAAAAATTAAATCCAAGCATCCTTCTGTAAGTTTTCATTTTCTGGTCTAGGTACTCAGTCACAAGGGTTATGATGGTGCTATCGCAGATGTGTGGTCCTGTGGGGTCATCCTTTATGTTCTGATGGCAGGATATCTTCCATTTGATGAGCTTGATCTCACCACATTATATAGCAAGGCATGAACTTATATCACATGCACTTACTTGGGATTATTGGTAAATTTTAATGTGTTTTCTTAATTATGAGGATTGTTTTGTCTTTGTTGCCATTTTTTCTTGGATTGGGACTTCATTTTACCTCCAAGTAATTATGTAAGTAATTAAGGAAAGAACTCTGGAATAAAGTATCTTTGGATGTTTTGCAATCCTTTAATGGCAGGGCACTATTGATTCTTTCTCTTATGTTAGACTCTTAGTAGGTCTTAGTGAGGCTTAAGTTTTGAACTAGCAAACTAAACAAATCAAGTAGGTACTTTCAGTTTGCACCATCTAATCTTGAAATCCTGTAAAGAGCTCTACTCTTAACAAAAAATATTATATAGTACAACATATAAATCTGAAAATCAAAACTTTTAGCTAAATCTCTTCCATGTTTATCGTCATCCTTCAATCTTGTCAAACTGCACTTCTTAGCATATATTAGTATTGTTCATCATGTTATTCTTTTCTTATGATCTTCTTGATTTTTTCAAATGCTTTCATTAGATTGACAGAGCAGAATTTTCTTGCCCATCTTGGTTTCCAGTGGGAGCTAAATCTTTGATTCATAGAATTTTGGACCCGAAGCCTGAAACAGTAAGTATTGGCTATGTTACAAGACATTGCTCTAGGTTGCAGACTGTGGTCAATTACAGAAAACTTAAAATTAGTATAATATGTTGCAAGCCAACTTGAAAATTTATTAGAAGTAATGAAATAGATCCCCACTTAAGGAAAAAATGTTTCAACATCAAACTGAACTGGACTTGTCCTTATTTTTCTTTATTTTATTTTCATCTGAAAACTGAACTCAATTTCTAATTATGCAGTTGATAGAGATGAGTTTTGCATGATTCACTAGTTCAGAAGTTTTTTTTAAAAAAAATCTAGTGTCATGCACATATGCTGTGCCATTTGTATGATAATCTAGTGCTCCTAAGTCCTAATCTCTTGTAAAGGTTATGTTCAGTGCCTTTATTGGGCATATCATCTCCATCATATTTTGCTGATAATAGTGTCCAAGTGTTTAATTTAATTTAGTGTCTTATGTTAGTTAATTTGCTTTGGTGTCTCTGACTCCATGCAGCGTATTACAGTTGAACAGATTAGAAATGACGAGTGGTTCAAGAAAGGTTATGTTCCTATCAAACTTGTTGAGTATGAAGATGTGAACCTTGATGATGTAAATGCAGTTTTTGATGATCCCGAGGTTGGTCCAGATGCTAAATGCTGTTCCATAATTTAAGAATCTTGAAACTTGAAAGCTTTTCAGTTTGATGCTTTTGGCTTTATTTACTGCTCTGAGTGTTCGATCATTGATTTATATTTTAACAAGAAGACAACTGTTTGCCAGCATAACAAATTTTAACAAGACATTTCACCTTCAACTTGGAGGTAGTTTCATGCTTACTGATGTCACCCTCTAGTTTTGGTTTCACTGCACATGCATGCTCTAATTTCTGGTGGTCAAATTCTCTAGAAGTCACTTGAATTGGGCATTCCCTTTCTTTACCAATAAACATGCTGCTCTAACCCCTTGTAACTATGGTTGCCATCCAGAATAAATCAATTTGGTCGTATATTTAAGATGTGTTTCCTTTAATTGGAAGTGGCTTTGTCTTCTCTCTCCTATTCGCATTCTTGATGAGATGGTTTGCTGTAGGAGCAAAGGGCTGATGAACAACACGGGAATGAGGAGATGAGTCCCTTGATTCTTAATGCATTCGACTTAATAATTTTATCTCAAGGCTTGAATCTTGCAGCCCTATTTGACCGTGGGCAGGTATGGATCATCAAATGTGCTACGTACATTTTCTTCATTGTCTCTTGAAGAGTGCTATATTTGAACAGCATGATTTATCACTTCCAGGCACATTATGAGATCCAATTATTTTCTCAAAACTATTATTGTAAAGATCTTCGCCTCCCATCCAGCATATCAGTATCATAGATTATATGTTTTGTATCTTCTCACCATTTTCCGCTCTTGTATACAGTTTAAAGTATGTAGGCTCTAAAGATTTAGGAGGGTCTAATTTCTGTTTCCATTAGGACTCTCTGAAGCATCAGACACGCTTTGTTTCAAAGAAGCCAGCAACTGTTGTGTTATCAAGCATGGAAGTTGTTGCACAATCAATGGGTTTTAAGACTCATATTCGCAATTTTAAGGTAAACAGCATTGGTTCTTATAACTGTACTCTTTTCTTTTGCTCCCCCTAATGGTTGTAATAAATGAATTAATATGTTGGTACAGTTATGTAGCAGTATTAGACTTTGCCAAATTCTAGAATTTCTATATTCAATCTAAGCAGAGATGCTGTGTTACTTTTCAGATGAGAGTGGAAGGTCTTTCAGCTGATAAGGCTGGTCATTTCTCAGTTATTCTGGAAGTAGGCTCTCAGCTCCAATTCTGCTGTACATTTTTCAGCTGCTTCCATATCTCAGTCTACTAACTACTAATCACAATTTATTGTTAATTTTCTGGTTGAAGGTATTTGAAATCGCTCCAACATTTTTAATGGTAGATATCCAGAGAGCTGCTGGAGATGCCGCCGAATACCTCAAGGTTGTTTAGAGATTAATCTATCCAGTTTGCATCTATTTGCATTTAGTGCTGTGATGGTAGTCGCAAGTCAGATTGCCTTGAGAAAACTTTCTTGAAAATGGTCTCTCGCTTCCTTTAAACTGCTAGTATAAAAGGATGTGCTTCTTTCGTGCAGTTCTACAAGAACTTCTGCAGCAATCTTGAGGATATCATCTGGAAACCATCCACCGAGTCGAGCAAATCTAGAATGACCAAGTCAAAGAGCAAAAGGCGCTGATTTCATTTCCTGGATCATCATCATGTTGCAGTACCAGTGTTTTGATGCATGCTGCTGATTATGCATAACTGTACTGACATCTCTCGGTGATGTGGTCTTAGCTTACATAACCCTTCCTTTTATGTCATCTAACACCTCCACCTCTCCCATGTTCCGGAAGGGTAGAAAATATGTGTTTTTGTTTTTGTTTTTTCTTTATGATTTACTCTGTGTATCTTTGTTCACTTGAGTTCCACCATTGTAATGCTGTTTTGTAGCCATAACATGTAACATTTATATATATATGTATGTTAAAAGGATGAATTGTAATGAAGTTTTCAATGAGAATGTTCAACTTTTGAATATTAAAGATAATTTAATCCCACGGCATAATCTAAGATTTGTATCCGTCTCAAGTGAATAAAAAAACGGCCTGTGTCTCGAATCAAATGTCCTCGCACTTCTGTTTACAGCAAGAGCTCAAGAAGCCTTCCATGTCAGAGTAGCATAACTCTTCCTAGCCAGCATACATGAAACGAATTTTCATGAAATCCCAAACAGTTGGAGAAAAAAAATTAGCAGGTAATCCTACTCAACCATATGGAAATGTCAAAGAAGAGCATGGGAATCTGCACATAAACATTGTCCATTAACCAACTTATGAAGCCGCTTTCTGTTTTTAAAGATGATTTCTTTACAAGTCAGTGATGAGACAACCTCCATAAAATCATGGCAATCCTTGCACATAGTGGTACTTTTTGATGATCCGTACAGGTGCACCAACGGGCGTATTCAATAACCCATATGCTACTCCTAACTTCTCACTGGTAAACAGGAGAAGAGAATGTCTTCTCTCCGGCTTCCTCTTCCTCGTCGTCAATTACCTCCATATTTTCTACCAGCTTGTAACCGAGACTCTTTGCTTTGTCAGCCAAATCATTCAAGAGTTTGCAGCTCTGAATTGTGGGGCCAGTTTTTTTTTTTTGAAAGAATGAACCTCTCCCTTAATGCTGATCCTACTCCAGTTCTTTTACTTTCCGATTTTCTCCTCTTTCATCAATTTTCTCAATATAGAAACATCCTCCCACCTCTCTGCAGAGATGTACATATCTAGCAACATGACATAAGTTTCAGTATTTTTGGTCTTGAGTTTGAGTAACAGTTCAGCGGCATAAAAACCCAGTTCTGCATTCCCATGCTTCCTACACCCTGCAATCAAGAGCAACCTTATGAACTCGTTTGGCTCTGCATCCATTCTCTTGGTGATATCAAAAGCTTCATCTAGCCAACCCAGCCTCACAAACATGCCAACCAAGTATCCATAATGGACCATTACAGGCTTAATTTTGTATTCCTTTTGCATCATCTCGAAATATTCATTTGCTTCGTCGACCATTCCAGCATGGCTACAAGCAGCCAGAACGCCCACACAAAGAATCTGGTTTGGTCTGAATCTAGCTAGCCTCATGTCTTCAAAAAGCTGCACCCAGCTGTGCGAAACTTGTGATCATATACTAGTCCAGGATATCAAAGTTCTTTTAGAGATCTCCAGAAAAGCTTTTCTTGTCCTCTCAATGCTCCCATACTTATCGTACATATCCACAAGTGCAGTTCCAGCAACTACATCTGATAAAAACTACCCATTTCATAGTATGGGCATGTATTTGTTCCCCTGGCTCTAAGGCTGCCAACCTACTGCATGCTGTTAAGATACTCGACAAGGTGAATAGATCAGGTTTCCTGCCGGAGAGATTCAACATCAAATACATGCTGAGTGCTGTGCTGAAAAATTATCCTTTGCAGGATCCATCGCTTGTGCATGACCTGCAATCATTGTATTCCACGTAATCAAGTTCTTGTATTCCATTCCATCAAGCAAATTCTTCGCCTCATCAATGCATCTACATTTAAGGTAAAAATGCATGAGAGAATTTGAGATGCGTGCAGGTTTGATTCATAGCCAAGTATAGTGCTCGATGAATGAACCTGCACCCTCAGATCCAAAGATTATATTGTGCTGCACAAGCTTAACACACTAGTTAGCGTCGGTTCGACATTCTCAAGAAGCATTTCAATAAAAAGTCTTAATTCCTGCTCTGCCATGGTCACCACAAGCAGATAGAATCATAGTCCAGGAAATTACATCCTTTTCTCCTGTCTCGCGAGATGCTTTGACCGAAGATTCCAAGCTGCCAAATTCTGAGTACAAACAACAAAGAGCATTTCCAATACTGGAGTCATGACTGATCCGGTATTTAATGAATGAAGGCATGGAACTGTCTCCCCAATGCAATAGACTTCAAAGAAGAACAGGCATTCAAAGCAATTGATAGAGTGAAATTTGAAGGAAAAGAACACGTCTCCCAAAACCGCAACAACCACCTTAGGTTGTGAATTTTGAACATAACCATTGATTAAAGTTATCCACACAACAACATTACTTCTAGGCAAAGTATCAAAAACTTTTCTAGCATTCACCATCACCCCACATTTAGCATAAACATTAACAAGAAAGGACATCACAAAAAACTATTGATGGGTTCCGGTCTCTATCATGTGAGCTTGAACAATTTCAGTCTCTGGGACTGAAACCTTGTCCATGCAATGTTGTAAAGAACAAAATAAGGAATAAATTTGTTTGCACTCTTTTCATCAATGAGAGCGCTTCGCGAAACTCCAAAGGCTTAAATGGTTCAAAGTTTGCATCCAATCGGGAGTTTATAGAACTTCTGTGAAACGAAATGTTGGGGCTCTAAGATTTACAGATGCAACTCAGTGTCAGCAAAGAGTGAAAATAGGAAAGCCAAAGCCAAGTATTTGGTCAGTAACTAAAACACATCCAAACCACATTTTCAAGAATATTATTAATTTAGCTCTTAATGAAAAGCAAGTAAAAATTATTTCCATTCACCACAGCAAAGAATTGAAGACACGGAATACATACATACATACGGGCTCTGTTTCTTTTGATTAAGTACAACTAAGGAAGAGAGAGTTTGAATATTTCCACCCTGCACACGGAGAATACCGAAAACCAGGAAGAAGTTTAGAGAAAAAATCAGCAATGAAAACACTTTGAAGCAACATAACACAACCATTAGAGAAAAAAGAGCCATGCTAACTAAATACTTAATGAATTAGATTTTTTTTATAAACTAAAATAAATGGTAGATTTCTTCATAGATTCTCTCCTTCGACAATGATGGCACGACTTCTCCTCGACCAAACCATCTATTGCCCTACCAGACACTTAATGAGTGAAATTTCCTAATATTAGGCTCCCTAGGATATTCTCGATTTTTTTTTTTTCCTTTTGATGCCGACGATTTCAATTGTTTGTTGGGTTTTATTACTAATAAGAATTAGCTTATTGGAGCTAGGCCATCGCTCATATGAATGGTAGTGGGTATTCACATATCATGTTTCTAGTATATCTATAACTAATATCCAAATAAATATACATACCCTATTTATTATTCTTCTAGAATATCAATTAATTGGATTTTTAAAAACTCATTGTCCGAATAATATTTATTATTTAACATAAAATAATATACATATATATATATATATATATATATATATATTATTTTTTTGAGATACGTATACATGCATTAAATAATAGAATGTATATATTATAATAAAAGAGAAAGGTATAAATGCTTGCATATATATGTATGATTATTCGCATTTGTAACACAAAACGTTCATTCCTCTCATGTTTTGTTTCTGCATCTTCTCGGTGTTGCGCGACCAAATAAACAACAATAATTTCATCTTGAATTAGTAGAGGGAAGTCCAACAAGATCCTTTGATTTAAAACGCATTCATCTCTTCTTTGCTCACTTTGAAATTAAAAACACGGCGGGTTCAGGCAATCGATATATCTGCAGAGAGAAATTGAAGGCAACGATGAAGATGTAGAATCTCGATGTAATTGATAATGTTGATGCAAATATACTATTAGAATGTGACATTGTTTGAAGACATTGGGAGATAAAACGACACATGGACATGCCTATCAACTTTCATGCATTCGTTGAAATTTAGATCTGCGTGGTATACATGACTTCTGTTGGAGCATCATGACCATGTACGAGGAAAGCGGTTTCCAATGCCTTTATTCAAGTAGTCATGACCATTCTTGACATACGGTTTCAAGAATCCACACACCTTGCACCATTAGAGCCTTCTCAGTCCTTGTATTTCATTGTTTCCTTCTCAAATCCAACTGTAGGGAATTGCTTTGCATACTCTTCAACATCATGACGGAGCCTTGCAATCTCAGATTGATGTCCATCTGACTTCATGGCTGCTACAAAATCCTTCAACTTCGTTCCTGAATTTGCAGCATCATAAGTCGCTATCAGCGTATAACCATGGAGTATATGACTCTGGACCATGCATTATATCATTAAAAAAAAACAATTTGAATTTGAGAGAGGATAGTAAACGACCTTGTGCATCTGCCTTGATCTTCAAGGCCAACTTCACAGCAGCATCAAAGAACTCAGCTACTTTCACAAAATCTCTCTCAATAAAACCCCTTGAAGTGAGAGCCGGGGTTCCTGGAGCACCAAAAAGCAAGGGGTTCTAAGAAAATTGAAGCACATAATCAACAATCAGTAACTACAAGATGGACGAACACATGAGGAACACCTTACCCATACGAATTCCACCAGGAACCATGGCAGATACATCTCCAGGAACAGTGTTTTTATTAGCTGCAATGTGGACTAATTCCAGAACCTTTTCAACTCTTGATCCATCAATACCCTGTCAAACAAAATTTCAAAATAAAGTATTGATTCGCTTTTTTATGCTAAAAATGGTTTCTAGCCGAGCCCATGCAAAAGGAATCCAGACCGATTTCAACTACGTTTCTTAAGTTCGGAAAATTATAATTCTTCCAAGGCATTTGAAGTTTTTGATTTCATGGCATCAATATTCTTGTCAGAATCAGGATTCAAAAATTTCTTCATCCATTCCTTTTTTGATAAGAAAAAAAAAAACCCTCCCTGCAGAAAGGTTTATCTGAGAGTGTTTCTATATCAAATCATTAAGCTTCACAGGCAACATTTTTCCTAAATTTACTGATGGTTTCAGACAAAATTCTCTCGAGTTAAACATGGAAACTTGTCGTAGGGATGTGTCCAACATGCATAAGCATCACCATAGTTGTAATATGAATTCCCTGTTTAAAATACACAATTACGAGGTACATTATTTAATCAGATAAAGAAATCCATTCCTCAAACCTTGTTTCTTAAATTCACCAGGACTAGATGGTTCTCAGTGCCACCAGATACAAGTTCATAGCCCTTCTCTATCAAGCTCTGCAAATACAGTAGATTACTATTGCTAAATCACTCTGATAAGATAATGAGATACAGCGCGCACTTGTTTAAAAAATAAGCACAGCTATGGTCAATCTGCACCAATAAAACGTTAAGAACTCTTCATGGTACCTGAGCAAATTTTGAACAGTTGCTGAGAACTTGCTCTTGGTAGGCCTTGTACTCTGGAGTTCTCGCCTAGAATCAATGATTTTCAAGGGTCCAAATCATCAGGAAGCCTGGCCAAAATTATTCTAGGAATTTCTAGATGCAATCATGCATCATTTTAACTAGTAAAGTAGTCATAGGGAGTGATCTGTGGGGAGCTGACCTGCTTTAGTGCAACCGCTAAACCAGATATGGTATGATTGTGTGGACCACCTTGAAGTCCAGGAAAGACTGCCTGATTGATTTTGTCTTCATAGTCATACATCACCTGTGGGATGAAACTCAATTATTAGTTTATATACTGTAGGTGTTCTATTTTAGCACTTCTATGTTCAGTAATGAAAGACTTGAAAAGATGATTGCATGCAAACAGGAAGAGCCAAGTTGAATGATTAATTAATCTATTTTAAGTTGATCATAATAGTCATCCTCCCCTCTTATTTGAAATCTGGACTCACTTCTTTCCCTTGTTTGTTAATTTCTTTCACCCCCTTCCTGAAGAAGATCATAGCCCCCCGTGGACCTCGAAGTGACTTGTGCGTGGTGGTTGTAACGACATCTGCATATTCGAAAGGAGATGGAATAACACCTGCTGCAACAAGCCCACTGATGTGTGCCATATCAGCCAACAAAACTGCCTTTTGCTTGTCACAGACCTGCCAATCCATCAGAACTGAAAATCTCAATGTTTAGGGGCAATAAATCCTAATCCTAATCTCCAAACAGTAAGTATGATAGAAGTTTAAATGATATGTAACAACAACAATTGCAGTTGTGCCATCCACTTTAGGGGAGTTTACCTTACGGATACGTGCATAGTCATAAAGGCGAGCATAAGCACTTGCACCAGCAACTATAAGTTTTGGTCTAAAGAGTGTGGCACTTTTCTCCAGCTGCAAGCATTTTAATATTCATAAGTCAATCCCTTAAAGAACGAATTGAAATTTCACTTTTCTTAATGCAAAAAATAGAGAACTTAAAAGAATGCAGCAAACTCCTAACCAAAATAAGAAGCCCAACTAATCAACTACAGACAAATAACTTTCAAGTCTTGTTTTGATGTTACAATTCTTACAACTAGAAAAACTAAAACAGTAACCATTTTGAATTTTACAACATTGTCAATTCCTGAAGTCAACATTTTGAGTCTCCTGCAAAACACTAAATCTAGTGCTTGAAATTATAGTCCTGAAAGAAATTTTCGACCCTCTAACCATCTTAGTAATATGTGAGCACTGAAAGCATGTTTTAAGTGATGGGTTGGGGTAAACCTAAAACTCAAACACTATGCTCAACAAACTGCAGAACAGTTGTTGAAAGAACAGGAAGTAATTTTTTAAATAATCTACAATAACTGTATTGTTTCATTTATATATGACAATTAAGCAGTTTTGCTAATTATTTATAGCAAGTAAAAGATTAAAAAAAATGACAGTAGCCATGCATTCTTATCCCGAGAACAAGCTCGTCACATTAATAAATCATGAATAAATATGCAATCAACCCCAACTAACACAAGTAGCACTCCAGTGTTAGAATTCATATCTATTGAAGTGAGAACTTCCTCAAAGATAAGGAAAAAAAGGGCACCTGATCATAGTCCACATAGCCTGTACTCTCATTCAATCTGTATGGCATTGTCTCAAAAAATATGGATACAGCAGATATCTTCTTTGTGTCAGTCTGCAAGATGGCGAAGAGAATAATAGGATAATTCACATAATGGTTTATGAGTCAACAATTCTAATTATAATTCCACATAAAAATAGCAGAAACGATTCAAATAACCAGAACAAACCAAAATTCTAAATGCAAGATGGTGCCATAGTTTGTACAAAACAATGATAGCAATTGAATCAGTTTAGAACTGCCAATGCCATGTTTTTTGGGTGAATTTTAAAGGACACCATTTAAACATTGAAAGACAACAGAAAAATCTTCAAAATAAGAGCAGGAAAAGTTACAAGAACTTCAGTAAATAGTCTAAGTTATGCTATAAGCACCTGATAACCATGTGAAAGATGCCCACCATGTGGCAGATCAAGTGCCATGATTCTCTCATGAGGTTTCAGTAGTGCCGTGTAAACTTGAAAGTTAGCAGGGGATCCAGATAGTGACTGCACGTTGACTGCAATAAATAAGGCATGTGCTGTCTTTAACAAAGCGCTTACAATGAAGATTGCATCACTTAATTAAATATGATAACAGGGAAGAATGTAAAAATCCAAATATACACACATTTAAAACATTCTTCCTGTTCGTTTCAGTTTAGCATAAATATCCCTTTTACAACCAGTAAAGTGGGTGTTAGCTATACATCATAATACGCCTAGCAGCAAGAAAATGATAAAAAAAGGCATGCATGGTGAATTAACTTCAATCAGAAGAAAACCAACAAGGTTTGCTGGGCATTTTGCCACACATACCTGCCTGGATGTTGTGAGTGCAATGAATTTCACTTTATGCTAGCAACTAAACAACGACAGTATTTCCTACTTACTTCACCCCTTTTATGGGGCTTTCTTCTCTCCTGATTTTCCTGATCGTTTTTTTTGGTGAAATTAACCAATTTCTATATTATTTTGCCAGACACCAGAAAAGTTTCCAAGAAATCCACTCGTTGCACCCATTAAAACTTCAAAATATAATGCTTGAGTAGCCATCGCATTTTATTTAGATTTTCCTACTATGCCAAGCTAAGGAAATGCCTTATCATACAGTCTAAAGCACCAAACCAGAATGTATAAAGATGTTCGAGTGTTCAAAATAATGTATAAAGGACAAAAAGAAGGATAAAATATATGAACAAATAGTCAGTGAAACTTCATCTTGCAATGTCAAAATATAGAAATATGAACCATTTCACTTACCTCCCCATTTTTGAGGATCCAACCCAAAAGCTTCTAATGCACGCTTCTGACATAACGTCTCAGCCATGTCAATGTACCTAATCAGAAAAAACCTCAAACATTAAATAACGGAGGTACATTTCTCTAACAAAGCAAGGTAGCCACACGAAACGAACAACGATTCCAGATATGGAAATGGAACAACAACAACATGAAGTTGATTGATCCGATTATTCACATACTCATTTCCTCCATAATATCTAGCCCCCGGGTACCCTTCACTGTATTTATTGGTCATAACCGAACCGACCGCTTGCATCACCGACACCGACGTGAAATTCTCTGAAGGAATGAGTTCCAATCCCTACAAAATGACATGAATATCCCCAATCATTACCTAGCAGTGTAAAATCAAGTAAGAAGCTAACAAGATTATTTTACCTTCCATTGCCTTGCTTTCTCGAGTTCGATGATGTCAGCAATTTCCGGATCGATTTCCTCTAACGGAGCATTCAATTGCTTTATCCACTGAAATTATTATTATTATTACTACTACTACTATCAATTAACAAGAACAATAGGAGATCCGGTTAAACCGAGATCTCAAGAGAAAATGATGGCTTACATTGGCGCGAGCTGTGTCTTCGTCGGACAGAGCTTTATGAGGCAAAGAAGACTGTCGAAAATCAAATCGAAATGAATCAGATTGAAAGAAAAAGAGATGAGTCTTGCTCAATTAAGCCATGGCGCGAAACAAAACAATAGATACCATGTTGTAATAGAGAGAACCGCCATTGAGGTAAGGTTTGATTGGGTTCCTGAGGGAGGAAGAGAGCCTGCGAAGAGCAATGGCCATTGCTATAATTGTTATGTTTTTCTATTAGAGGACGCTCTGTCACCGCTGCTAGTGTTGCGATTTCTATTTCAATTCTATTAGAGGCGATTTTCTTTTTCTTTTTCTTTTTTTTTAATTTTTTTTTGGGTTGGTGAGAGTGCGGTTGGTGATGACTGATGACTTAGAATCTGTTTTATTTTTTAATGTAGGAAAAATACAAAAAATGCTGGGAGGGGTCGTCCTCCCAGATCTAGGAATCTCTGTGGCTTAAGCATTTCGCTGGGAGTTCAAATAACCTGTCATTTAAAATACTGGCCGACGTGTTGTTCCCATGTGATTTTGCATGTCGTTTTAGAAGGCAGACCCTGACTCATCCCTGGCTTCCTTTCCAAAATTATCTGCTACTTAGCTGTTAAAAATTAAAATTAAAATGAGTCAAACTTTTCACAAATTCAGTACGATTTCTTACAAATTAACTTAATTTATTAATAAGGTTTTGACTCAAGAGAAAGTCATGAATATGTTTATTTAGAAATAGTTTTAACTTTAAATCAAGATTTTATTACAAGACTTAGAGTTAAAACTTTGAAAAAATTAAAAATAATTTTTAACTTATAAACACAATATTTCTTCATCTTAAAAAAATAAAATTTAAGTCGTTTTTACCAAATATATCTTTATTTAAAATTAGTTTAACTCCTTAATTTTGTCTTAAAATTAACATTTATATAAAAAAACTAACTTTAAAATTATGACTTAAAGTTAAAAGCTATAATTCAAAGTCATACAGAATGAACTTTTAGTGTGTGTGTGTGTGTGGTTTAGCTGGATGAGTTAATTTAAATATATTTTTAAAACTTACTATATATGTAAATGAGCATAACTCAATATCTTAATATTATAATTAATCTTATATATGTTGATGAGTAAAATCACTAAAGAGCTATGTTTATGAACAAGTTAATTTAATTATAGCTAAATAATTAGTTCATATAACGTGCTAGAAGTTTCACTAAATTATTTATTTTTACGTGTTACTAGCTTCATATTTATTTATTTATTTTTCTTGATGAATAGTTGAAAATCTATTAAACAGAAAGAAATAATAAAAAAATCTAATACGAGAAAAACAAGTCAAATGAGATTGTATACGTTCCGTCCCATTTTTTAGTGGATAAATAGTTGAAAATCTAATTAATAGACAAGCAAAATATTGTGGGGGAAGAGAGTACGTAGTTATTATCTACGTAAAAGTGCCATATTATTATTAGGACCGTTACGCAGGCAATTAGCTTCCTAAACATTTATCAAAGACTAATTCCTTGCTTATCTAATTACCGTCCAGGTGGCAACTCTCCCTACCGGACGGTTTTTAGCTTATGTCCTGCCTAAAACCAAGTTTAACATTCCTGGTTTAGAGAACAGAGAGCTCTCACCGAATCCTTTGAATGACAATTACCTTACAAAAAACAGTACTCAAGGATATGAATGAAGTAATGAACTAAGGTGAGTGGGGTCGTCTCAACTAGAAATAGTTCTAATGGCTTTTCAATGGATTATAATAATTGACAATATACTTCCCACGATTATAATAGTTGATCAAAAATAGTCAACTAATGACTTAATTACAAGTTTAATAGGACCATATCAATTTAATCTATTATATTTATGAAATTAAATACCGAGTAAAAACATGTTTTAATGACTTGTTTTATAACTTGGAAGTGATGATTTTTTTTTGTATGATTAACATGGGTGTCCAGACCAGTTTGCGGGCGCACTTCGACTAATCCCACGAGCCCTGAAGTTAACGACCATGTAAGTTTCCAGTGGCTCTGAGATTTGTGAGACTCGAACTGGTGACCTCTAGAAAGCAAACTTAAAACCTGATCAATTGAGTTACACCTCTCAGAATTAAAGAAATGAAATTCTTGTTTGGCATAATAATGTGTACGTAGCTTTAGTTTGCTAAAATGTGGTTAGTTTAGCCCTCTTTTTTTTCTTCTAGACATGTAGAGAATTAGAGTAGAGGTATTAATGAGTTTTAAACTATGAAGTTTATGTTAATAATTTAAGTTGTTAGCAGAGTTAAATGATTTATGTTTAAAGAATGATATTTTTTAACTTATTATTAGATTTTAATTATTAATAATTTTGAAGATATGTAATAAGATTTTTTTAGTATTTTTTTATAATGTTTAAGATTCGATGTTGTTAGGTAATCATCTATGAAATGTGGATATTTAAGACCTTTTAATTTAGTATTTGTAGTTTTTGATGAATTTTAGCCATATTAGAGCAATTATGTTCATGCTCCTAATCACCGTGATTAGTAATTGTTACGTACTGACAGAAGAGAATAATTTAAAAGTAGAAGAGGTGAAAAAGAAATAAATTCTCTTAATGGACAAAGAAAGCTCCGTTTATACAACCTAACAGCTAAAGCAATTAAAAGTCACAAAAAAATTAAAAAAATATATATTGAAATTGCTAAACCACTGGCTAGAGTTGAGTTGAGTTGAGTTGAGTGAACGACTCCTCCAGGGGCAAGGGCAGGGGCTTTAAAAGTAAATGCATAGCACGCCAACTCTGTTAGAAACAGAACCTGACGTGCCAAAACAAACTCCCCCCTTCCCTGGATCCGCTCCAGATAGAAAACTGCCTCTCCCTCTCTCACTCTCGGATACCTTCGCCTACCAATGGGTTCTCTTGAAATAGAAGGAAAACCTCAAAACCCGAACATGAACGAAAATATTGAAGAAGACGACGGTGTGTCTCCCATTGAGGAGGTCCGTCTAACTGTCCCAACACGCGACGATCATACCCTTCCAGTATGGACCTTTCGGATGTGGTTCCTTGGAATAGCCTCGTGCATTATTCTATCTTTTCTGAACACTTTCTTTTCCTACCGGACCGAACCTCTCACGATATCTATGATATCGGTACAGGTTGTGACTCTCCCTATTGGTCGCTTCATGGCCAAAACCTTGCCTACTACCAAGTTCAGGGTTCCTGGATTTGGTGGTCGCGAGTTTTCGCTTAATCCTGGGCCTTTTAATGTTAAAGAGCATGTGCTTATTTCCATTTTTGCTAATGTGGGGAGCTCAACTGCCTATGCCGTTGGTATTATCGATATAATTATGGCTTTCTATAAAAGG
Source organism: Populus simonii (assembly GCA_007827005.2). Taxonomy (NCBI): domain Eukaryota; kingdom Viridiplantae; phylum Streptophyta; class Magnoliopsida; order Malpighiales; family Salicaceae; genus Populus; species Populus simonii. Next base: position 16,024,557 of record CM017465.2, on the reverse strand, counting down.
AAGATATCGTTTTTCGCTAGTTGGATTCTTGTTTTAACTACTCAGGTAATTTATTTATTTATTTATTATTTTATTTTTATGTACGGTTGTGGCTGAGATGTGCTGTTTTTGCAATGTGAATGATATAAGATGCTGGGGTATGGATGGGCTGGGATCATGAGGAAGTATGTGGTGGATCCAGCAGAGATGTGGTGGCCGCTTAGTCTTATGCAAGTTTCTCTCTTCAGGTAATATTATGTCCTGGTGATCATTTTTTTCTCTAGGAATTTACAAGGGTGAGATTAGGAACATGATTGCCCATGTTTGCCTTCTCTACTTTAGAGAATTCCATTATTTAATGTGGGGGTGGCTAAATGAGCCTTGTCTATATTATTTATCATCAATCAGGACCACGACAATGGCAATGAAAAAGTAAAGGAAACTAACGCGTGCCCTGCATTCAAATCCAAGCTGACTGGAGGAAAATTGAATCCCTCTTTTCTTTTCTTTTTTTGGCTGTATAAAAAAATGTATAAGCTCGTGAAAATGTAGAGAGAGAAAATATTTAAGCTCATCACGATGGAATTGTTCTCTGAACTTACAAAATTTAGCATTGTTCTGGTATCACTGTATAGCACTGCTGTTAACATTAAAGCTGAAAAAGGAGGAATTACCCATCGATACTAGATGTTCATGCTCTGCCTCTTTAAGCTCCTCAATTTCAATTCTTGAAACAGGATTAAATCTTAGTCATTGCCTATTGCTATTACCTTACATTTTGCAGGGCTCTGCATGAGAAAGATAACAGCCGCATGTCACGAGGGAAATTCTTCTTGATCGCTCTAATCTGTAGCTTCTCATGGTATGTGTTTCCTGGATACCTTTTCCCTGCTATTGGAACCATTTCGTGGGTCTGCTGGGCATTCCCTAAGTCAGTAACAGCCCAGCAGCTTGGCTCAGGAATGAGAGGACTTGGTATTGGAGCTTTCGGACTTGACTGGTCTGTCATAGCCTCGTTCATTGGCAGCCCACTTATCACCCCGTTCTTTGCCGTTGTCAATGTCCTTGTGGGATATGCTGCATTTATGTACGTAATACTGCCAATAGCATACTGGCGTTTTAATATCTACAATGCAAAGACGTTTCCAATTTTCTCCTCACATTTATTTGACAATAAAGGACACGTGTATAACGTATCTGCCATAGTTGACAACAACTTTGAGCTAGATGTGGCCGCATTTCAGAGGCAAGGAAACATAAATTTGAGTGTGTTCTTTTCGCTGACGTATGGGATTGGTTTTGCTGCCATTATGTCCACCCTCACGCATGTGCTCGTGTTTAATGGAAAGTAAGTAAAGGATTTAGTGCTTTGATTAGGGTTGCCAGAATTGCAGTACTTAGATATTTACCGGGATATGATTTGATTGACTATTCCGACAGGGAAATATGGCAGCAGTTTCGAGCTTCATACAAGGGAAAGATGGATGTTCACACAAGATTAATGAAGAGGTATGAGGACATTCCTGGCTGGTGGTTCCACCTGACGCTAGTGCTGTCTTTTTTACTTTCTCTCGTACTGTGCATTGTAATGAAAGACCAAGTCCAAATGCCGTGGTGGGCGCTCATCTTTGCGTCAGGCCTTGCTTTGATTTTTACGCTTCCAGTTAGTGTCATAACTGCCACAACAAATCAGGTACTCATCTTTACTCTTTTAATAAATACCCATTTCTTCTCAGGATGATTGCATTATTAGGATACCAATTTTACATTTTTCCTGCATGCTTCTAAATTCAAATATGAAGGCAATTTAATTTCCTGCTGTTTACTCATTTGATAACTAACATCATTGCTGTTATTCCCCTTCTATTGCCAGACACCAGGGTTAAACATCATCACAGAGTACATTATGGGTCTAATTTACCCTGGTAGACCAATAGCCAACGTCTGCTTCAAAACCTATGGGTACATAAGCATGACACAAGCTGTTTCCTTTCTCAGCGATTTCAAGTTAGGTCACTACATGAAGATTCCACCAAGATCTATGTTTGTAGTGCAGGTGATGCTTGACTGTTTATAGGTTGACTTATTGTATTTTTCCAAATGTATCTTGCCTTGACTCTTTCATGTGTGCCTGTTCGCTGCTTCTATAAAGTGCATAGGTACTCTAATAAATGGAACACTGAACACTGCAGTGGCATGGTGGCTGCTGACTGGCATTGAGAACATATGCCAGGACGAGCTACTCCCTCCAAACAGTCCATGGACATGTCCTGGCGATCGAGTTTTCTATGATGCATCTGTCATTTGGGGTTTGATTGGACCTGCTCGAATCTTTGGTCGACTTGGAAACTACACAGCACTCAATTGGTTCTTCCTTGGAGGAGTGCTAGGACCTGTTCTGGTATGGGGGCTACACAGACTTTTCCCCAAGCAGAAATGGATTAAATTAATTAATCTTCCTGTACTTTTGGGATCAACAGCTGCAATGCCACCAGCTACAACAGTAAACTTCAATTGCTGGATTGTGGTTGCAATAACTTTCAACTACTTCGTCTTTAAGTTCCACAAGGTTTGGTGGCAGAGGTACAACTATGTTCTTTCTGCTGCCTTGGATGCTGGTTTGGCTTTCATGGGAGTTCTTCTGTACTTCAGTCTGACAATGAAGGAGATCAGCCTAAACTGGTGGGGTGCTGCTGGCGAGCACTGTCCCCTTGCTACCTGCCCAACTGCCAAAGGTGTTATTGTTGATGGGTGTCCTGTTTATTAGTTCAGTTAAGTTGTTACTCCAAGCTGCTTCGTTTGAAAGGTCAAGAAAAAAAAAAGGACGAATAAAGTTTTTCAGGTTTGGAAGTGTTGGCCATGTTTAAGAAAATCTTGGTCATGGCTCGACAAACTTAGGAGGGTTCACCAATTGTACTTAAGCTAAGGTGAACGCTTATTGAGCATGTTGACTTCTTAGATTTATTAGATATTAGCAAATCATATTTTTTTTTTTTGTTCTTTGCTTCTATCCTCCTTGCCAGGCATTGCATAAGCTAGCTGGATAGTTGAAGTTTTTGTATCAAACTGCAGCCAGGCGGACAGACGGATACATGACTCCACCTTTTCCAAGTTCCTTCTAAAATCTCAATTTAGGCCAAGCAGCCCAACGACTAATTAACGGGTCCGAGGTAGACTTTGCATAGGAGAACAGTCGCCATTCCTCCCTTTCTTGGTCTTTACAGGATCAATTTGGTGAGGACGGGCCCATCCCAGAGTTCGAATTCAACTTCAGCCATTAACCTAAGCTTAGTCTGGGAAGAACATTTCCATTACCGATTTGAATATGAAAGCCAGAACTGATGTCTATTTATCCCGACAGCTTACAAAAATAAATGGACATCTCTGAACGAAATTTCCACACAAAATAAATCAATATCATCACTTTTTTTTAGCATGAAAAAGCAATAACTTTGAATGCAGAGATGTTACGAGTCCAAAAACTTGAAGGCATATTCGTTAATTGGCATCATCTCCGTTTCCTTCAAATATCAAAAATCCGTATCCAATCCATGTACTATGTTATATCAATGCAGACGGATACACTAATGAAATATGAAACATGAAGGTTAGTTGTATAATGCTATTTTCTTTACTGAATAAAAAAGAGCTTAAAACATCGTTCAAGAAGAATTAGGCTTATTCAGCATAATACCAGTACACCAACTTTCTCGGAAGAAATTCTGTCAACCAGCGCTCTGTCTTTTATCTTCTTCAAGTGTTCTTGATGGAGGTGGAGCAAACCTTGAAGAGAACCCGGGATATTCATCATCCTCGATATCATCATTGTCCCAGCTACCATCGTCAAAATTTTGAGCATAGCTTAAGGGGGAGTACCTAAAACGTCCTCCAGCTGGGCCTCTTGGTTTTCTATTGTTTCTCGTGAGAGTTGCTGTTAAATTGCAACCTATAGCACTTCTCTTCTGTCCTGGAGACGTTGTGGTGTTGCTGGTTATTCTTCTTTTAGTCCATGGAAACTTCAGGTACTTGAGACGACCCCAACATGACAGCGGCCCTTCTTCTTCTATATTTCTAGGAGACAAAGTTCTCTCCATCAGTGCAGCTTTTCTTCCTTCGAAACGACGATGAAATTAATATTATTCGTTTTGAACGATTGTGGGCTCTCTTCTTTTGTGTGTACGTGCCTTTCCCTCTCTCCACTTTTTTTTATAGGGATTTTGTGTGTGGTGGAGAAGATTTCACAAGATCATGTGAACAAGTTTCCTTTTGTTTTTAAGGGAAAAAGAGGAAGCAATAGCATAAAGAAGGGAAGGGTTGATGTTGGAGGATCAAGAAACGATCTGTCAATATGACTTGATTTCTAGTTATAAATTTCTGAGAACCTGTGCAGGAAGAAGCTATATATAGCATGGGCAAAAATTCGCAGGACGAATTAAATGAAATCTACCAGCTTATATATTGTAAGTTATAATTGGCAGTTATTCCTGACAATTTCCCTATCCACTGCCTCTTTGCTTAAACTTGTGAACCGTAATTCTCTGAAGATTTATATTTTCAACAGGGAATCGTATCATGACATGCCCTAGCCAGGGCTACTTGAAGAGTATCTAGTGCTGATCTGATCATATCACAGTTAATAACTTGATTAATTGAAACGAATCAAGGGATTGATCGCTTATAATTATTAAGATGGTTTTTGATACTGTGGTTTAATTATATTTAAAAAAATTAATTTTTTTAATGTTTTTAAATCGTTTTAATATGGTAATATTATAATAAATTTTTTTTAAAAAAATATTATTTTAATATATTTTTTTAAATAAATTACTTATAAAAAAATATCTATAATACTTCCAAATAAACATTAACTTCTCATTAACTTTCTTTCAAACTTGGCCTCATGGAGTTCTAGTCCACTCGCAATTTTTTTTTTCCTTCTTAATATTGCTAATCTTACTTTTTATATTTTTACCAAATTGACTTCAGAGTAAATTTAGGATAGTTATAAGAAATAATTTTTTACTTTTAAGTATATTTTTTTTCATAAATGAATTATATAATGAATTAAATCTTTTTTTTTTTTGAAGAAGAAGAAGAGAGTATAACTTAGGATTTTAAGAATTTAGAGTTTGTTTGGTATGATTTATAAGAAACTAATTTTACTTTGAATTATAATTTAAAAGTTGTTTTCATAAATAACTTATGTCAAAAATAGGTTTAAATAACTTCAATTATAGAAATATATTTTGTAAAAATGGATCAAATCAACTCTCTGAGAACAAAAATAGATAATATAAGTTGGAATCCAAAAATTAAGTTTTAATCTTAACTCGATTTTCTTATAAACTTTTGATTCAAGTCTGGTCAGAAATATCTTATGACTTTTTTGTGGTAAAAAAAATGTAAAAGTTATACCAAACATTAAATTTTAATTTATTTTATAACAAACTTTTGGCTTCGAGTCAAAAGTTTTTTCTAATGATTTTTTTTAATCAAAAGTTAAAAATGGTTGATGTAAGATTATTTTTTGTTTTTGGAACTCTGTTTGTGCAGGCCACGAGATTGTTCGATGGAGCAGGAATATCGGAAGCTTATGTAAAGAAATATTCAGGATGCATTACTGGAATCACTTGCCCTAACAATTCTGCTCCTTTCAATTCTTGTTATTATCTTGCTTCTTTTCTTCTTCTTCTTTTCTGGTGATTATCTTTTTATGTGGGATTCAGACGGCACATACAACTACAGGACACATCAGGCTCGTCCTCTTACCAGGCACCTGTCCTACCACCCACCATTGGTTCCTCTCCACTTTGTTTTTGTTTTTTAATATCTCTTTTCCCCTTTCCATCCTGCTGAAGGACCACTTTATTCCATATTTTATCATGATGGCTCTGGTTGTTCTTGAGCGTACCAGGAATGTCCAGAATCATAAGATGTGCGAGTAACCTTATGGAAAGATCCATTTTCGTAACAAAGAGTGCCAGAAGCTGTTTGAAGTCAAATGCACTGTTGCTGAATACTTGCAAACAGCAAGGCGATAAGAATGGGCAAAAATTCCCAACCATCTTCAATGGCCACGGAGAGCACCAACGAAAGGCAAATATCTAATTCCCCGTTGCATAATGACTTTACCTTTGCAAACAATGTCAATGTTTCGGGAAGCGTATGGTCCAAAGATTTTTCATGCTCGAATGTTTCAAAAGGAAGTAACATTACGGTTTTACAGGAGAGGCAAAAACCACAAAATCATGTCAAAAAACAAAATGATCATGCCCGCGTATAAATAAACAGGTTGTAAGAATTAAGCAGCAGGAGATTTGTCGGTATAACTCTATATGAAAGCTGATGGCAGCATGATCAGTTTGAACAATCATGCAAGCCCATTGTTCAACTTCAATCGTGATGCATTCATAATCACCACAATCTCAGTTTTTTCTGGAACTTTTTTTTCCAGAGCTCATCACTCCTCTATCTCCAAACAAAAGGAGAGAGATGCATCTCACAAGTTAATACTATGAAAAACACCATCATATTAATAAAAGATTTCAAGTGCAAGCTGAAGAAGAGAGCAAGCTCGAATAAGTATTACTTGCAGCTCAAACAAGGATAGACTGAACATTCATCAGAATCATGGAGCACACCCAAGACCAAATGAACTGGGGGACAAGGGCTACACAGACTAACAAAACTGAACTTGAATTTGCTTATTGTGAATTGCAAATTCAAGCAAGAGATGAGCTCCTGAAAATAATTAATTGAGAAAGAGCGAGGCTCGTGAAGTCAAGGTAACATTAGAGACCAGTAATCCAGTGCAACAGATGACACAAATTGCAAGCTACAGCCTGACTACCACCTGTTCTGCTGAGCTTTTCTTGACAACTCCTCTTGAGCACAGCTCGTTTAACAACTCCAAAGCCTCCTTAGCTAAACCTTCATTAGCTATGCCTTCAATGAGAATGGTGTATGAAACTTCAGTGGGTTTACATCCCTTAGATATCATATAAGCCAGGAAGTCAATTGCACGATCAGTCTGTTGAGCCTTGCAAAGTCCAAACATGATAGAGTTGTAGGTGAAAGCATTGGGTTTGACCCCAAATCCTTCCACATCATGAAAAAACTTGATTGCTTCTTCAACCTTTCCTTCTCTACTAAGCCCAGCAATAAGTGAGGAATAAGTGATGACATCAGGCTTCAAACCCTTTCCACGCATCTCATGCAGTAGTTCTACAGCTTGATCTGTTTTCCCCACCTTTGAGAGCCCATCAATCACAGTATTGTAGGTGATTAAAACAGGTGAGCACCCTTTACTACTTAGCTGATTAAGTAGCTCAACTGCAGCATCAACCTTCCCATCTTTACATAAAGCTGTAAGCATAGTATTATAGGTCACAATATCAGGATAACAGCCTCTAGACACCATTATCTCCAAATACTGAATTGCCCTGTCCATCTTCTTTTCTTTGCAAAAGCCATGGAGCAATGGATTGTAGCTCAAGGAATTTGGAGTGCATCCATGCGTTGGCATCTTCTCCAATATGTCAATTGCTCGACCTAGTAAACCCTTACGGCACAAGAAATTAATTAAGATATTGAAAGTAACAACACTGGGAGAACAACCTTTACGAACCATTTCAGTCAGTAGTTTCTCTGCATCCATCCACCTGCCTGTGCTACACATGCTACGCAAAATAATATTATGAGTAATGACATTAGGCTGGGATCCATATGATGGCATGCTGTTTAAGAACTTGATAGCTTCGTCCAATCTCCCTTCCTTGCACATCCCATTGACAAGAACATTATATGTAACCACATCCGGTTTGCATCCTCTGCTTCCCATCTCATCTAAGAGCTTCATGGCCTGTCCAACCCCACTTTCTGCACAAGTCGCCTCAATCAGTATAGTGTATGTAATCACATCTGGATAACACTCCTTTTCCAGCTGTCGATCAAGAACTTCCATTGCTTGCTTCAACTTCCCACTATCACACAAGGTACGCAAGATCGTATTATATGTAACAACATCTGGGGCAACACTCATCCGGTCCAAAACCCTTAAAGCATTATCAATCTCTCCCGCCTTGCAATACCCACTAATCAATACATTATAAGTTATAACATCTGGAACCGCTCCAGAATCCTCTATTATCTCCATGATCCGAGTTGCCTTCCTAGTCTTTCCAATCTTACAAAATCCTCGAATTAGGCTCGTGGAAGCAATTATATCCGGAATCTCCCCACGATAGACCATGTTTTCAAGAAACCTAAAACCCTCTTCTAATTCCCCATTTCTGACCAATTTACGAAGATGATTATTGCTCTCAAATTCCTCAATAGAACTCGAAGAAACATGTCCATTTCCCATATGCCCGTTTAGAGGCTTGTCGAGATTTTGCAATTTACCATTGGAACGAAAAGTTTCGACTCCCGAAACGGCAAAAACCCTACTCTTCCTTAACTTTCTAAACCCCACATGGACTTTCCTGCTTGAACCATCATTACCCCTAATTCTAGCTCCAGCAAAGCTACTTCTTCTAGTGGTGTATCTATTGAAGTACTGAAATGAGCGAAGCCCTTCATGGGTATGACTTGTAGGTACTATCAAATCCATAACCTGAACTACTAGTATAGAACAACCAATAAAACTCAAAAACTCATGCTACGAACAAAACAAGTTCGAGAACCCAGATGAAAATGAACTTTATACAGTGCTTTCAAAGGTTGAGGCGAATTTGGAATGAGACTATAAGGAGCTTACCGCGAGAGTTACAATGTTTTTGGTGAGAAGGTTTTGTGTCCGCCGCTTCTTGCTGCTTATCCAGTTTGTGGCTTCTTCTGGGTTCCGCATGCAACTATGTGTGTGAAAGATGGAAAGTGTTTTTCGTCGGCTAATTAGGCCTGGAATTTATTTAGGTGGATTGGGTCCATTGGGATAAAAGAAAAAGGGTTCCGGATTTTCAAGGGTCCAATGAAAAAGGATGGCAGGCCTGCGGGTTACAGCCCGTCAATTTAACGTGTTTATCTTCTTCGGTTTAACGGCATTTCCTCCTAGTCCATGAGGAATTGCATCTTCGGCGCATGTAACCCAATGATTCTGATTAAGGCAATCGGGTCCTCAAGGTTTCGGCTCGGAGAATCGGCCCTTCCATCCAAATCCGTTAACTTGAAACATCAAATTTGAATTCAAGTAGTTTGTAGGACACTTGTCAATATTTTATTGGTTAATTTTGAGGTGACAATTGATAATTGAGCGAAGAGTGCTTGCATACAATAAATTCAAAGCGAGCACATGACAAATAAATATCGGTCCACGTTAATAAATTACATTACAAAGTAATAAAAAATAACATAATTTCATTTTAAAAAAAAGGAATATGAAAAGACGGCGGCAGCAGCAATATATATAAATAAAATTAACACTAGAAAAAGATAAAAACAATGCTAGAAAAGGGAAAAAATAATGTTTACAGTTGTAGTTATAAATAGAGGTGATTATTTTCTGTTCGGTTTGATTTTTATCACAAAAAGTAACCAAATAAAAAAAAACCGAAACCGATTCAAACCGACCGGTTTCGGTTCGGTTCGGTTTTTTATGACAAAAACCGGTTCAAACCTGTTTGGCTCGATTTTTCCGGTTTGGCTCGATTTTTTCGGTTTTTTCCAATTTGACTCAGTTTTTTTCGGTTTGGTTTTTTTGGTTTTAGGCTTATAAAACTGAAACTGAACTAGTCAGTTTTTTCAAAATTTTAATCGGTTTTTTTTCACGGTTCGGTTTTTTCGATTATTTTTTTCTAATTTTCTTAGTTTTTTGATTTTTTTACTCACCTCTAATTATAAAAAATATAACATAATTTATCACATAGAGAAAGATGGCGAGGGTCGAGAGAATAAGCACTTGAATTACTATTTTTGAAAGACACGTTATATATTCAAAGAAAATCAACACTAGAAAAATTAAAAAATAATGATAAAAAAAGAAGAAAAAAAAATATTGTTTTAAGTTATAGTTATAAAGAGTAGAACGTAATCCTCACATGAAGTATTATAAAAAGAGACAGGGATGGGAGATAGAGAGAATAAGCACTTGATTAAACATAAAAGGGTGGATTTTTTTTTTCTTTTCTTTTCTTTTCTAATAACTCAAATTAATCATATTCCTTTATTATTCAATCCAATCAACACAATTCCACAAAATACACTTAATAAACATCTCATTTATCCATAACATTATTTTTATATGCGCTAGCTTGTTTGTTTTTATGATTGTTTTTGCTTTTAAAGCAAACTACAAATTTTACAATTATTTGGTAATGAAAAAAACACAATTTACTATTCATAGGCTCCATCATTATTTGCAATTAAAACGTAGTTACACCAAAAGCACCTATTATCTGCTTCTCCTTCTCTTCTGCGTGGAAAGTGAACTCTCCACTGTTCACGCAAACAGTGGAGACTGTCTCTACTGTTCCGGCTAGACGAGGTCTTGTCCAAAGCTAATGCATTGAACCGGGTCCGACCCGGTAAAATAAAAAAAATTTATTTTATTTTTAATTTTTAATTGTGTTTTATTCGAAAAACTAGTGTTTAACATTATTCAATGACATTACATAAATTAGAAGGAGATTGCTTGATGACGTAACATTTGTAGAATTTGATCGCAATTCCAATTTTGTTCCTGATGATATTTTACCTGATGTTGTTGCGTGCTTACGAAACCAATAAAACTGTAGTCCTTATCGGATGTATTTCATATGTGATGAAATTGTAGATAGTTTAATGGAACAATAAACAATATTTTATATTAAGTATTATTTATTTCACGATGTAATAACAGTAGTTAAATCTACAATATTTAAATTAAAAACCATCAATATTAATATATATATATATATATATATATATATATATATATATATTAAAATTATTTTATAACCTCAATTTGAAAAACATTCTTAACCAAACACATTAAACTACTTTTTGTTCAACCTCAATTTCAACCACAGTTTTAACCAAACATATATAAATACCAAATCAACTTCAATCAAAAGTACTTTTATAAAATAACTTTTTTCAAACCACAAAAGCTACCACAATACAAAACACACTCTTAAAGTCCTAACCATGGTATGATTAACATCTTCTATTAATTTATAAATTAAACTTTTACCCATTAATTATTCATGTTTATCATTATTAATCATCCATAATTTCCACAGTTCTAACACCCTAATATAAATATCATTATCAATATTTCACCCTACACAAAACCTCACAATTTAAGCAAAACCTCACAAATTAAGCAATTGAAGTGAGTTTAATACCTTCCCCTATAAAGAAAATGAAGTATTAAAAGTTTAAAAAACCTTCTATTTCACTTTTGTTTCTTCCTTATTTTTCTCCTCCATTGTCGTGACCTCCTAGGAAGAATTCCTTCTTGTTCTTCAATTTTAATTGCCTAATCTCCTTCTATCACCCATTAATCAGTTAATTTAGCTCTCTTTTATGGTTATGGGAAGATTTTTTCAAGCCTTTTCTCATAATTTTTCCTTTCTTCCTCTTCCCTTGTTTAGCCTACCACTATGGCTTTAGAAATGTTAATTATTCTATTTATTTTATCAAATTTTCACTTATTACATTATTGGCCCAAGTTCTCATTATTTAAGCATTAACCCTCACAAGTTTCCTTTCATTTAATTCAAAATTAACTTAGCTAATCAAATTAATTTTCACTCCTCTATTATTATTTATTTTAGTATTTTTATCCAGGGTTTGCAAGCTCTCTACAATAGCTTGAATATTTGTAATATTTATGCTTATATTAGATTTCACAATTATCAATATGACCTCAGTAATGAGGTCATGAGTCAACATGATAATGGCATTGCAAAACAAGTGGGTTTCTATATGTATCTAGCCTTTTCAACTTTGATTTTCCTCATAAACATTTAATGATATCCCCCATGTAAATATCATTTGCATGTTGGTTCTAAAATACATTGTAACTTCACATAAGTTTTAGTTAAACGATGAACCTTATACTGCAGTGAATTCTTAAAATATCATAGTTTAACTACAACAACACATTCATAATGGGCATGTCCACTAAAACCCTCAAATTTAGGAGTATGAGGGGTTACAAATTAATTTGGTGGCTCAACTACCTCAAAATCCTCATCTTACCCTCTCCCTCAACTCTAAATGGTCATCTTCATTCATACTTCATTTAAATTCTTCATAATAATATGAAACAAATTTTATACTCAACTGAGGTTCTATATCAACATTTGGTTATTTTCATTACCACCTAACATAAATGGATCAACTGCCGTGATATTTATGTGGTTCTTTGAATGTTATTTGAACCCAAGTCAACCCCATACTAGATGGCTTTCCTCGAATATATATATTATTGGAGGAGAGCTCTTGCGTATTCATTACACTAATGCTTGCAAACCCAAACATTGAATTCACACTTCAATCATTATTAATAGGTAAACCGCTATAACATGATAGACTAACCCTGTTTTGCTTTATCCTCCAAGTAACTCAACTTCAATTTCCAATATATTCCAGCCAAGTCAATCACATAATATTCTAGATAGCTTGTTGAGAGACATATATAATATAGCAATTAAGAACCCAATACTTCCTCCATTATAAGTGCTACTATTATTGGTATTGATAATGCACCACCATAGAAGCATAATATTCAGATATTGCTAAATATTTTGTCAAACACCACAACAAAACTCAAGCCTAAATTATCAATATTGTATGGTTAATCAAGACACGTAATTTATCAACAAAACCTTAGTGATAACATAATTAGTGAAAACCTATAAATAAAAATATTATAACAAATTTATCAGCCCTGTTGATGTATTTCATAGCTAAATAACATATTTTGTATCTAACTCAACCAAACCCCTAATTTAACATAAAAAAACCTAACTGTAACCTTAATTAACATTCGAAAACAACATAGAATAATTGATTTTCTTTAAAAACAACAGAATTAACAAATCAGATTAATATATTTTATAGTTAATTAAAAATCCCTAATTCTAAACCCTAATATTTTAAAAATCAACAATTAACACAAATTATATCAAATTGATAAAGGATAAATGTGTAATACACATCTAAGTGTTGAATATGGGTAATGATGGTGAATGGTGGTGGTGATAACAATTGAATCTTAGTGAGAGACCCATGGGTAGAGAGAAAGACACCTAACTTTCGATGGAAAGTGAGGTGGGTGGTCTCACGGTGGATGTAAAGGTGTTTAAAAGTTGAGGGGGAGAGAAATGGCTATCGACAATGGTGGGTGGTCTCATGGTGGATGTAGAGGTGTTTTAAAGTTAAAGGAGAAAGAAATGGCTATCAACAATGGTGGTTGTGGGTGATGGCTAGAGAGAGAGAGAGAATAAGGAGCAAAAAGGGAGGAAACTAGGGTTAAGGGTTTAAAATTGTTTGAAGTATATTTTTGGGTTGTGGTATTTTACTAATTTTTTTTACTATAAAAAAATATTATTCACACTCTTGCATTTCACTCTGGACCTACTCGACCATTTTTTTTTCTTTTCTTTTTAGTCTTTAAACTTTATTTTTAACTAATTGCATCTTTTGGGGGCTAAATTGAAGCCTAATTGCTTCAAATTTGTTGAGTAAGGACAAGATTGAAAAAAATAGGGTTGAGGTGAAAAACATAAAGGAGATGGAGGGTAGTTTAAAAAATAGCGTAAAAAGTTCACTATAGTCCTCATACTTGTCACATTATAAAGTTTCGATCCTTTGATTTTTTTAAAACTTAATTTTTCTTTTTTTGTAGTCTATAATTTGAGTTAGGAGAGATAAAGTGGCTAGATTCCGACGATAGAGATAGAGTCTATTTTGATGTCAATAAGTTTCATTTAACGAGGGGAGTTTATTCTAGGTGTTCTTAGCCCTTCAATCTACCTTATATGGTAGATTTAATCTCAAGAGATTTTTACAGTTCTAGGTTGATTTTATATTTTTTGGTGGTTTTTAGATTTTTTAGGCTGTATACAGACTTTTTGTTTGAAATTTGGGAAAATACAAGAGACACACCTCTCTTGTTTTTTTTTTTTTCAAAATTTTTTTAGGGTGATTGAAATGTTGTTTGTCCCGTTATCAAATAAAAATATAAGGATAAAAGTGTGCGGGCATGCCTTTTCAGAACGGGCTAGGTTTGACAGTGCCTAACTTTTTTTTTCTTTTTCTATTGATATGTTTTTTAATATTTATTTTTTTGAAATAATTTTTTAATTTATATTTAAATTAATACTTTTTTTCTCTGATTTTTTTACTATTTTTTTAAGTTCAGGTACATGAGTTAACCATGCCTTTCCAAAAAAAATATGACAATACGCCCCATAAAACTAGCAAAAATTATATTTTATAGGCAAAATTAGTCAAACTCAAAATTTTAGCCTCCTAAAACACTTTTCTAGTTTTTTTTTTTATTTCATCGGTTTTTTTTTGTCCTTTTTGATTTCATCTTTAAGCGTTGGATTCTTATTGAATTTTCTTATTTTTTTAGTTTTATAAATTGTTATGGTGTTTTTTTAATAAAATAAAATATATTTTAATTTTTATTTAGTTTACCAATACACTTCTTTTGTTTTCCTGATTAGAAGACATTCTTTGTGTAACTTAATTATGTTTTTTTTTATTGTTGCTTTATTAAATAAAACATTTTTTTTATAATAAATAATGTTATTAAATGCAATATAATCTATGACATATGTTTTGAGATAAAATATTCACATCCATATCTATTTTTTAACTTTTCATTTTATTATTTGATTAGATATCATTTGTTTTTTTATATATAAAATGATATTATTGTTTTTTTAATAAGCACAACTTTATATAATATTTTTTTTCTTTGATTTTATTCAATCGATTTCATGTGTCTATTTCTAGCATTACTTGATTAAATAAAAAATTCATTATAATAAAAAAATTCATTAAACATAAAATATCAAATGACATGTGTTCTTAGTTCAAATATTATTTGATTTTATTTATAGTTATCATTAATGATTTTTTATTATTATTTATTAGCACAAATAACTCTCAATTTATTTAACTAGATATACCTATAAATTTTTTAATTTATGCTTAGGATTTTTTAAAAAAATATATTGAAAAAACCTGTATTTTTTTTTTAAAAAAAACAATATATTCAAACTATACGGAGATCAGATGGAATAGGTAGTTGCTATATATTTTGATATTCACGTGACAAAAATAAATATGATATACACGTACCTGTTCTTATCTCTTTTAATGGAGGACAGGTTTCTCTAGAAGAAAGAAAAAAAGTACTCTTCTTTTCACTTCATCCTTGCAAAACATCTGTACTACGGGGTACAGAGAGTCACCTCACTTTGCTCAGATCATAAAATATCTCATGCCCTTTAGGATATTTTAATGCAAAAAATAAGGTCGAATAATAGAACAAAAGTATACTGGTGGACACGTGTCTGTGACAGGCGGTAGAGTGCCCGATACCTACAAAAGAAAGAATAGAAACATGAGCCTATAAGATTCGAGTTTTTTTTAAAACTAAATTGGAGGTTAGGACAGCTACGTGTTCTTTTTTTATTAGTTCAGAGAGACACTGTACGACCTAATCCTTCAAGAGACGTACCTGATCATCGTGGCTGATTACAAGCGTGACACGTAATTTCGGTTGTTTGCCCAATTATCTTTCGCTTTGGCACTTGAATTGCCTACCTGCGTCAGCTACACGCTTCCCTAAACGGCTTGAAAACAGCGGCTTCCTAGTTAAGGCTCTTGACTGTTTGGCGTTGGCTTGCATTTTTTATCTTTCTTTTCTTTTAATGTTTTTGATCCTACAAATCAAAAATTCATTTTGTTAATCCTATATTCAGAAAGGGAAGCACAATTAGAAAATTTTCAGAGAATCTAGAAATAAAATATTTTTTTAATTTTCTATTTAAAAATATAAATTTCAAGTCTATAATGATTTTTTAACTCTAAAAAAATACTTATAATTATCTTATAATTCAAAATTAGAAAATAAATTGATGACAAAATATAATTTTTAATCCATTCTTTAACTATTCAAAATATTATGTGAATTCATCGTCTTTCAATCTCACTTCCACGTGTATTTAATTATTATATGTTTGATGTGTGATTTTTTAAAAAAAGATTTAAAATTTCCCACACTCAAATAATAAAAATAAAAGCAAGTTTTTCATATAAAAAATTGAAAAGGTAGTATATCAAATATATACAATAATGTTAACATTTAATATACATAAGATTTTCATACGCCTTGAATTTCTTTTGTGTAATCGATAAAGAAATATTTAATTTATTAATAGTTTTGAATCAAAACTAATTATAATGTCCTGTAAAAATACTTAATAAAAACAGCATTTATTTAGTTATTTATATCATTTGTTAATCTTTTATTTAATCATCATATATTATAAAATTATCTCAAACTATTGATTTAAACACCTTTATTTTATGTAATTTTGCATTCAAGTTTCTATTACAACATAAATATTATTTTCTTAAAAATTGATTTATCACTTAAATTTTTTATAATCTCAGTTTTATAACACAAGTTTTCAAATCATCACAAAAAATAAAATAAAATAAAATCTATAAACATTGAATTATACCTAGCCTTGTGCCCATCATAATAATGCGCCGAGAAGAAAAGCGGACTGAACTAATGCGCTGGTCACAGTTAAAAAAAAAAAAGCATTTGTCCCCGAAGCGGAGAAAAGCCAATCTAGGAGCATCCGAATCTTAATATATTTGAATTTGTTTTTATTTTATTTTTTTTTAGAAAAAAAAATGTAAATACTAAATAGTATCGGATTATTTGATTACATGATAGATCGGGTGGGGGCATCCCTAATCTACTCTCCTATTACCTCACACTATAAAATGTTTTCTTATTCCTCAGATATTTTCGTCCCCCACACCCCCCCCCCCCCCCCCCCCCCCCCCCCCCCCCCAATCTCTCTCTCTCTCTCTCTCTCTACTCACTCTTCTTCCATACAAATTTTCATGTCTCCTTAAATGAAGCAGATTTCTTAGAATCTCCTTCAAATTTCTCTTTATTGTTTCCCTCCGATCTCCCACAGATTTTCCTCTAATTTTTCTTCTTCTGATTTTAACATCTTTCCTCTTCCAATCTAGACTGTTCAGTTGGCTTTTCTAAACTATTTGTAGCCTTTGTAAGCTTTACATTTACGATTAAATGCTGCTTTCTTCAAAGTAAGTTGCCGTTTAAATTATTATTAATTTTGTTCTTATCTGTGATTTTTCAATGTTGCCTTCGGTGTATGTTGTATCGGATCAACAAAATGTGTCGATCCGTTTGGTTGATGAGAAACTCCAAGAAATATAAGCAAAAGACCTAAACTATTGACACCATTAATTACATACGCATTGCAAACCCTAAGTTTGTGTTTTCGTTTCTGGTGATATTATATCGGCAGTTAAACGAAAAATTATGATTTTGTTTCATCTTTTTTTCACCATAATCGAGTAGCATTTTGTGTTTTGACTGGTGCATACCCTTTATTTTTATTTTATTTTATTTTTTGATATTTTGGAACATTTGCAGAAGATATCTTAGAGTAGCAACGGAGCTGGATGGAAGCGCCTGATGCTTTTCGCTTTTAGGTAAGTACTCAAGAATTATGTTCTTTTTGCCGGTGTTCGTACAGTGTTTAGCAAAGTTCACTTTTGAAGTTTGAACTGTTGTGTTGCTGCTTTAATTTGATTATAGTTTTTATAAATGATTGATTCTGTACCATTGAGATGTATCCATTTCATAGTGTACAAAGTTAATTAAGTGGACATGGTTGTTAGCTTCATCGGATGTCTTATCGTTTTACTTTATTTTATGACTTCTAATTTGCTGGATAATCGTTGTGTTTATGAATGGTCAATTCCATAAGGTAATATTTGATTCTTTACTATCAAGTTTGTAATGGAAATCACATAAAATACAGTCTTAGACAGTTGTTCCCTTTTGTTTTTTCGTTCAACTAAAATGTTTGAGGTGTTGAGTTAATAGGTCTAAATTATTATATTTAGAGTGCGTGTGTTATTGTAATAATATTTGTTTTTCTTTGTTTGAAAATTAATTAAAATAATATTATTTTATTTTTTAAATTTATTTTTGATATCAACATATTAAAATGATTAATTTTTTAAACTAAAAAACAATCTCTTAAGCAATCAATATTTATAAATGTGGTAAATAGTATAAATCTATTAGTATTTTGGATAAGTAGCCAATCTTTTTATTGTGAATTTGTATTGCTTTTTTTACGCTTCCCGTGCCACAACATATGTTTTTTATTTCCTTTAACTGTTTACTGTATAACTATTTTACCATTTTAAACGTCCCATCTTTCTCAAAAAAAAAAAAAAAAAAACTATGACTAACACACCCTAATAACAAACCTTAAACCAAAATATAATAATAATATGAAAGTGCAAATCAATCTTGTTTTTTATGACGTACTAATTGTGTTCAAGATTACAAGGTGTATAAATTTTTTTATCTTTCATTATGTATGGTACACGAGACCAAACGTGAAGACCAAAAACATCTAAAGCTTACCTGGGATGCTCAGAACGAGGAGTTCCGATGCGTGCAAGAGTATAAAATATAGTATAATTGATGCACAATTTACCTTTAAAAGTAGTTTATTTTTATCTTTTTGACATTAATGTCGAGTATTTAATTTATTAAAGTCATGTGAAGTGAATCTTTTTTATGAAGTTCGAAGCAAACTTCAAAGGATTAAGAGCTAGTTGATAGGCTTTAGAGGTTGAAGTTGAAGAATTGGAAAAATCATTTTGTAAAACAAGTCTTCTATGTATTCTAGAGGATCTTCAATATTTAAATTAGCACAAATATTAGAGGGATGTAGCTTTAAAAACTATGTGTGGTATGTATTAAATGTAGAAGATGAAAGGTAGGAGAAATGTTGTTTTATGTGTGGTTTTAGAGTAAGACCCGTTTGTTTACTGAAAAGTAGTTTCTTTTTAAAAAGTAAATTCCGGGAAAGTGAATTATTTTTCGATATTTGGTAGTGTAATGGAAAATAAGTTGGAAAACACTTTCCAGTGTTTGGTTATGTCATGAAAAATGAGCTGGAAAATAACTTATTAATATTTTATTTTTTTCAAGTTTATTAAAATAATGAGGAACAAATCTTACAAATTAAAAAGTTGAATGAGAATGAAATTGAAAAAAAATATAATTTCATAAATTATCTCAAATAAAATAAATAATAATCAAAATAATTTTAAGATAATTTAATTGAATAAAAAAATAAAAAATATTAACATTTTAATTTGATCAAATCTAAAAAATAAAAAAATTGAAAGATGAAGAAATAAAAATAATAATAATTAACATTTCATAAATTATTTCAAATAATGACCAAATTTGATAGATAAAAAATTTCAATTAAAAATGACAAGGGAAAAACAAATAACAATTATAAAAATGAGAACTAAAATTAATATAAAAATTAAATTCTAAGGGATGAAATTGAAAAACAAATATTCAAAACAAAATATATATAGCAATCAAAAGTTTGAGGACCAAATTTGATATAATCAGCAAATAATATGACATTTCTAAATTTTTCACAACTTTCAGAAAATGTTTTCCGTCTAAAATAAAAGGAAAACACTTTCCTGGAAACCAAGTCAAATTTTCCTTTGACTGTAAAATGTTTTCTGTTTGACCAACTTTTCTAATGGCAAACAAACACATGAAAGTTTGTAAAGTGGTTTTCCGGAAACCACTTTTCAGGAAACAAATATAGCCTAAGAATGAGTTCAAAGACATGACTAGTGATTCGTGGGTCTTTTCATATACCCTTGAATCATGTTAATTTATATGGCGGAAGGGGTAGCGAGGGGTAGATTGTGTAATCTACTTTTTAGAGGTAATCATGCATAATGATTACTATCATTATGGACAATGTGACATTTAGGTTAGTGGTTTTGGCATAAGCAAGGCATAACATCATTTTATGGATCCCATGACAATAAAATGATCATGTTAGCATTAAATGCTTAGCACTATCTTTACAAGGAGTTGAGAACACGAGTTGACTTGATATTGAATTAGAGAAAATCCAACGAATTGGGTTCCTCAAGGCCTAACCCGAACCCATGACATTAACATGGTGGGCTCGAGCAGGCCTGGCCCGAATTCACTAAGATAGAGTGTGTTCAGGTTGGTGAGTTTCAAGCCTAATCTCGAGTCCTCAAGTGCTCTGATTAGTGAGCATGGCCAACCCAAATTGAATCCACAAAGATAAAGTGTGTTTAGGGACCTAGCTTACCTTTAAGTCATTATGGGCTCGAGTTGGTGGGTTCCCAGGGGGTTAACCTGAGCCCAAACACCTTGAGAGATGGGCTGGAATAAGTTGAGCTCGAATAAAAATGGTTTTTGGGTTCGGGCTTTTCAAGCCAATACCCATCCCTTTTTTTACAACGATTTAAGGTTCTAAGTAATATAACAGGATGTTATGGTTATTTTTTAAAAGATTATTTGTTTTTTATCAACCTATCAAATTTTCTGAAGCTTAATTTTCTTTTGTTTCAACTTCAATTTTATTAATATTTTAGCTATTATACCACCACAATTACTATTTTTTAATGTCATTTTCTTCTCTCCATAAATCAATAATCAAACTATATTTTGATGGTTTGGGTCATAGTTATGGGCTTTTGTGATGAACTAGGATAAGAGTCAACCAATTAAACCTCTTCTCTTCGTTGACTTCTTGAAGATTTAGAAGTGATATAACACTTCAATCCTTGTTGATTAAGGTCTAATTCAGGTGGAGAATATATGTCTTATGAATTTCATGAGTTTTTTAACCAAAAAAACATTGTCTCCCAGCATTCTTGTCCTTATACACCTTAATAAAATGGTGTTGTTAAACATAAAATTCATCATCTGCTTGATGTTACCTGTACATTTAATTCTTGAATCTTATGTTCTTCCTAAATTTTAGGTTGAAACTTTATCCACGACAGTCCATTTAATTTATAAATTACCCTCTAGTTTTTTTAAATTTGACTCCTTATTATTGTTTTTATTAGCAACATCCTCGTTATCTTGACATAGATACCTTTGGTTGTGTTTGTTTTGTTCATTTCCCTTCTCATAAAAGCAATAAACTGTCTGCCCAATCTATTAGATGTGCTTTTATAGGTTACAATATTTTCCATAAAGGTTATGTTTGCTATGATTCATGCTTAAATAGATTTTGATTATCTCGTCATATTGTTTTCTTTCAAAATCAATATTTATTTCCCATTCGTGTTGCATTTGTGCTTATATACTTGTTTTCCCATGCTTTGATGACTTGTTTTCTACTCCTAACGATTCATGCCTGGATTTGTGTATAAACGACGGTGCCTAATTTTGCCTCTTCCTGATCCCGACTCATCATTTGAGCTTGTTTAGACAATGCTTTCCGTGATTGAACTGGATTCTAGCCTTATTCCTCGTCATTCTCGCGTCCTTGTAATCTGTATTGATTTTCTCCTATATCCTTTCATGCTACTTTTTCATCTATTCCAATTCCTACATATTATTCCGAGGCAATTAAGCATAAATGTTAGCAAGATACCATGGTCGATGAGCTTCACGCTTTTTAGGACAATCATACCTGGGATGTTGTTCCTTGCCCAACGACTATTAAAGCTACTGGTTGTAAGTGGGTTTACTCGATCAAACTTCATTCTGATGGGACTTTGGATTGATATAAAGCACGACTAGTTGCTATTGTTTACAAAATTGAGTATGGGGTGAACTATAAAGAGATTTTTTCTCAAGTTGTTAAGATAACTATCGTACGAAATGAATTTCGATTGCTACTTCACAATGTTGGTCGCTTCATTAAATGGATGTCAAAAACACCTTTCTCATGGTGATCTTAAAAAGGAAGTTTATATGACACTACTGCTTGCTCTCCAACTCTTCATCGAATATCTGTAAGTTGAAGCGTTCTTTATATGGACTGAAACAGGCTTCTCGAGCATGGTTCGATAAATTTCAAGCCACCTTGCTTTAGTTTTCTTTTCAGCAAAGCAAGTATGACTCTTCCTTATTTATTTGCAAGATATCTACAAGTATTGTTTTTCTCTTTGTCTATATTGATGATATTGTTATTATTGGAACAAATTCTGTCTTTGAGAACCCGACTATAGCAGTATCTTTAGGCCTCGTTTCATATGAAGGATTTTAGTCTGCTTACATACTTCTTGAGGTTAAAGGTTCACATTGATCCCTCCAGTATATTCCTGAATCAACATTAATATATGCGGGATTTGATTACTTTTGTGGCAGGTCTTCAGGATACTTCCTCTGTGGATACTCCTTTGGAGGTTAACGTTACTCCTTTGGAGGTTAACGTGAAATATCATCTTGAGGAAAGCGACCTCTTTTCTGATCCTACCATGTTTCGACAACTCGTTGGGAGCTTGAATTATTTGGCAATCACACAACCTAATATCTCTTTTACGATTCAGCAGGTTGGTTAGTTTATGTAATCTCCATGTCATCTACATCTAATTGTTGTTTGTCGTATCATTTGATATCTCAAAGGCTCACCTAGTCTTGGGTTGTTCTTTCCTGTCAGTACTTCTCTTCATCTTGCATCTTTTAGTGATCCTGATGACTACTTGATCTCTTAAAAGAGTAAGAAGTAGGCACGTATATCCAAATCCCTTATAGAACCCGAATATCGTGTTATGTCTGTTGCTTGTTCTAAAAGGTTTGCTAGCTGAGTTTGGCTTCTCTTAGCTCAACCCCTCCAATTCATAGAGACAAAATGAGTGTCATTTAGATTGTGGCCAATCATGTTTTTCACTAGTGTATGAAGCATAATGAGGACTCATTCTATTCGAGAAGTCGTAGATACTCGAATCATCACTCTTCTGCATATTTCCATTAATCTTCAACTTGCTAATATTTTTACCAAGGTTATATCCTGACAGCATCATCAATTTTTGGTTGGCAAATTGATACTTCTTGATCGACCAACATCAATTTGATAGGCAAACCCAGTTGGATATGGGTTAGCATTATTTAAGACCACATTAATTATAGAATTCTAATTGTATACTAATTATATAGTTATACATCTGGTTTTCATATTTATCTAGGTTAGAGCTGAAAATCAGCCTTGTAATTATGGATATATTATACTATTTGGTTCTATTGAGAAGCATTCAAACAAAACTCATTGTTTCTGTCATTTAATAGCAGATTACTTTGTTTGCTTTGGGCTATTTAAACTCGTTTCATGAAGAACTATATTTATTATTAAGTTTTGTGTTATTTTTATTATTTTGGTCTTGTTTTAGTTTTAGTTTAAACTTTTACTATAATTTTGGTTCATGATAGCCCATTAGTAATTGTTTGGAGTTTAATAAGTGTTATAGGCTTTAGTTTTTGTTGGGCTTTGGTTTGAGCTTTAGATCTATAGTCCATTAAAGTTATTTAGAAAGAGATATTATTTTTTATGCAAGATTCAACAACCATTATGTTTTGAATAAACTTGCGCTTTGCATAATGCAACACTTCTTTTTATTGTGACAAAAAACAAATTTGACTTATTAAGGTATAACTGACCTTGTGGTGTTTTCACATACTTTGGGTTCTTGATTCTCTATAATCAACGAATCCAAGTTTATTTTTTAATACCTTTAGTTTTTAGATACAAAGTTATCTCTCAGTCAAGGTTTCTATCCAAACCTAAATTTCAACTTTCTTTGGTAGTTTATCTACTTCGACAATCAAGAGAAATATGGGATGAAAATTGATCTTTATTGCCTAAAAAACCAAAGTTTATTAATTGAGATAAGACAACAAAGTTAGGATAACCCAGACGTCCATATTTCACTTTTATGGTTTATAATAGTACATGCAATAAAAATAATAGGAGGAATGGGAAAAGTGCAGAAAAAACAATCGTCCAACTTTAGGCCCCTTTACCAGTATCTTCTCTGACACTTGATCTTGCACATGACAATCATAACGAGAGAAAAAAACATTAGTCATCATCAACCAACTAGCCTACTGATATAAGACTAGTGGAAAGTTTAGGAGATATAAATACATCTCTAACAGAGGAATTAACATCTCCAACATCATGAATAATAGCCGACTATCATTAGAAATCATAATTTATAATGATCTTGTAAATGGTTAAATATTGTGAAAAGCTAGCAGAACTATTCATATGATTAGATGCATTAGAATCAACAAGCCAAGATTTTAATGTTAGGAAACTATTACCTTGAAGTCCTAAGGTTGAAAATGCAGAAATAATTATCTGTTGGACTATCTCAAAAGTATGAACAGATGGATCACCAACATCGAAAGATGATGAACCAACTGTAGCCTAATAGGCATTAGCTTAGTGATTTCGAGGACGGGAAGGACATTCTTTGATAACATGTCATGGCTTATTACAATAATTACAATATGTTTTCACACAGTGGGTAGCAAATGTCTATATTTCTTGCAACTATAACATTGAACTTTTTGCATGTCTTTACCTTTTCCTTTCACTTGAGCAGCATAGGCACAACAACATTAATAGGTAATTTGTCTTGTTGAAAGGTAGCCTATGTAGCAAGACATTGCTCTTCACGAAGTAACACCCTATAGCACATATCTAAAGAAGAAGAGGGATCATGATTCATCAAATTAGGCAGCACAACCTCGAAATCAAGTAGCAATTTCATCAAAAACTGATCTCTCTTACTTTACTCATGAACCTTCTAAACTACAGCGAGAGAACCATCAGGTACCTTTGCATGAATAATATCAACAAATTATGCCTCTAAGATCTGAAATCTAGTAAAATACTCTTGAATGGAGAAATATCCATGAGTATAATTTGCAATTTCATACTCCAATTGAAATTGTTGGGCCATGTTGTTCTGACTTTAGACTTTCTTAAGATATTCTCACACACTCTTAGTAGTCTTATACAACCTCAAATTTAGAATAATCAAGAGGTCAACAAAGGCTAACATCCTAGTCATGATTCAAGCATCTTTGATCTTTCACTAAGCCGACTTTAAATCTTCGGTAGGAGTCAGGTCACTTCCTATGTGCTCTTATAACTCTTTCCCCATAACAAATTAAAAATGAAATTGGAATTCACAGGCAAAATAATTCTTACCTGTAAATTTCACCCCAAAAGACTCAGAATTACTAGTGGTCATGATATAAAAAATAACAAGTCCAAAGTGTAGTAATTAAATAGCAAGCCCAAATCACCAAAACAACAACAAATCACTAGAATAAAATTAAGTAAAGACCTAGTAGATAACAACCTGAAAATGCCTAAACCACTTTGACACTAGATACCAACAACAAAACCTTCTAAAATTGCGCTAACAACTAAAAAAGGCTACAAAATTTGCCGAAAGCCAAAATAGAGTAATGGAATTATCCCAGACCACTCCCCTAGCAAAAACTCAACAATTCTAATCCTCTTGACAGTAACTACAGAATGAGACAACCCTAATTTGAATGTTTAGGCTTTGATACCAAGACATAAACAGTAAGTTTTGTCTGAATGCCTCTTAATAGAGAATCCCTTCCTTTATATAAAAACCAAATAGCACAATACATCCCTAATTACAAGGCTGATTTCCAGCTCCACATAGCTAAATATGGAAACCATATATACAACTATATAATTAGTAAATAATGGGAATCTTATAATTAATATGGCTTTAAATAATGCTAGCCCATATTTGACTGACATTAAATACTTCAGCCCTCGTTTCCTTGTATATCTAGGATAAATAAGAAATTTTTGTAAGAAAAAGATTTTGGAACATTAAGGAATTCTTGTCACACTTGGAAACTATGTTATTGCCCATTAAAAGACATTGTAGAACTAGGAAACTCCAAAAAATAAGATGTTGAACATCCTTGCATTATGAAGAAAAAAATCCTCTCCAAATAGAAAATCTACAAGTCAAAAAAGTAACAAATAACAAAATTTGTATTGTATCTGCTGACTTGTATCGAAAGACCTTCTCGAATCCCGATTGACCTGAAAATTTAACTCAATATAAAAAAATATAATTACTTTATAAAATTAATTTAATCTTACCAATTTACCTTTTTTATTCCTGTTCATCTTTTTAATGAATTGTGCATAAAATCTTAAATAAGTAAATAGCTTTGACCTTGTTTTTAAGACATTTTATAGTATTTGGGCCTAATTTTGTTTGTGGCTTAGTTTTTTTATTATGAAACTCAATGTCTTCCTTTGAATTGGATATAGTTAACATTTCTTTTATATTATCAAATTTATTTTCAAACTCTTTTAGAACTTATTATGTTATCAAGTCAACTTATATAAGGTTCACCCATTTAGGGTTAATTAAGACCTTCCTTCTAATTACAACAATTCCTGTTTTAGCTTTGATTCTATTGTTGGTTTATGCAACATTATGGTTGTAAAAGAAAGCTTTCAAGGGGAGAGTGGCAAAATCTTTGAAGTTTTTTAGGATTGTTTTTTAATAAAAATCTTGGATGCTTTTTTATAAGGGAATGAAAGGCAATTATTTGATGGCGAAAAGAAGAGGGTTTTTTTCCATCATTTTACAATCTCCTTGACCCTCTTGATCAAATGGTGCAAACTATAATTTTATAACCAAACAAGGGGAAGATGTATCGTCCATTATCCTCGGCCATGAATCCAAACAAAGGGATGAAGCACGGACATGTTTCTACCTTCACATGTTTTCTCTTCTCTTGCTCTTAAAACATTCCTCATCTTTTCTTTCCTTTATCCCAATTAAAGCATTATAAGGTATAACCATGAATTGTACTACACTCTCATTGCCTCGTCTTGAAGATAAATTTAGGCTTGTTTGGCTTCTATTTGTTTCTATTTGTAGCTTTTACCCTAGTTAAAAGTTTCAAACAAATAAATAACTTCAATTGTTTAACTTTAGGGAGTAGAAGGTGATTCCACTTATAATGTATATTTGATTCTATCTCAAAAGAATCTTTAAAAAGCATGGGAAAATGCTTTTTGAGATGGAAGGTCCTTTGTTTTTTGAAAAAGATAAAAATAACCTTAAATTATTTTTTAAATTACCAAATCATCAATAGTCCATATTTTGTTTAATATCTACTATAACATTTTAAGTATTATTATTTCACATTCTCAACCTTATATCCATAGCTATAAGTGCTATGATTTTCAATTAAAGCAACTTAGATTTTTTTTTAATCTTAAACATATATAAATAAATTCATTTTATAGGACTTTTAAATTGAAATGGATATGTGTAAAAATTATATTAAATGATATTTCAACTTTAAAATGATAGTGTTGATTTTCTTTTTATTAAATTAGCTACTAAAAAAACCTTATAATATGTTTATATTTTTTATATTCATTTTAATTCAAATAGTACAACAATAAATTTGTTCATAACACAACATCACAATTTTTACTAAAAACTTTTCATTGCTTTGTTACACAACACAACATCACAGTTAACTACCTTTCCTATGTAAATGTTTTTCTTTTTAATTTTATTGAAGTAAATTGGATTCTTGAATTGTTTGTTTAGCTGTTTGTTCCAAAAGTCCAGAAACCACCATGTGATTGTATACATTTAAGCAAACACCTCAAAATGTTGTTTTTATCCTTTTTAGGGATAAATCCAAGTATGATCCCCCTCAACTTGAAAAGTTTTGACAAATGTTCACAGATTGTTGCATTCTCAAACAATTGATATCTTATGTTACTTTGTCTTCTTATTTTCTATCGAGTAAAGAATCAAATGTTTGACACTAACACTAGCGTGATGCTTGGAAACTGCAAGTCTAGGAATAAAGTGAAGGAATTTTATGAAATATATTGGAGTCCAAGATGCTATGAATGTCAAGCACGGATATAGTCTCCCAATTTTGAAAAACATGTGCTAATAGATGGATTTTATTATCCACAAATTATTTATCGTTTCCATATTGAGAAATTTTAAATTTATTTTATAGAGAAAAATACTTGTACATACATAACCATGCGCATGTGAAGTGATAGATTCTTGACTTTATTGCATTTTACAATCATCACCGTATATGACACCAGCCACAAAACCATAATCATATATACTGACACGGTTTTGTTTTCCTATCCTCCACCTTTTCTCTAATGCTCCTAGTATCTAACTCTTACATTCTTCTTCTTGTTCTCACAAGCCTTTTATAGTTCCCATTACAAATACTCTCTTTTTACACCAAAATTCATCATCTATTATATATTGGGACTTATCGATTTTTGTTTTCTTAATCTGTTGATTTTTTCTGAGAATTCACCAAGTTTTTAACATAAAAGTATAATTATTGTACAGTGAATAGTGAAAAATTTCTTGCCGTGCCAGATAATTTTCTGATTTCTTATCAGAAGGTGATTTAACTTGCATTTCAATTTCATCAACTCTTTCTAAAAAATTTCCCCTCCAGGTATTAGCACGTTTTCTGGCCAAATGAAACTCTAACGATCTTTATGTCTCTATTTTATTTCTCCTTTTCATTGTTTAGAGATGAATAGGATGTAAACCTTCCAAAGAACTATTTTTAGACCATTATTTGTTAGTTGCATGGAAAATTTTGGAGATCCATCGATATAGATTTTTTGAGAATGAACTGCTGAAATATTTTGAAGTGAAGAATAGTTATAAAAATAATAAAGATCCTTTAGAAATTAAGTTCTAGAAATCAAGAGCTCACACTCTTATTCTTAAATTCATTTTTGACCTGGATGAGAACAGACCTGAATCTTTAATACCTGTTCGCAAGGGAGTTAACTACCATCAAGTTGTTTTTGAAATCTTATTTTCCTATTTATTCCAAGAACTGGATGTTCATGCACAGTTGTAGGTCATTTATTTGGAAGGGAAACCTGTTTTCTCTGCTGCAAACTTTCTTAAAAAACTGAACTGCACGCATCAGATTCCAACTAGCCAGGCTCCAGCTGCTCTTTCATATTTGGCATGCATCAGATTCCAACTCGAAAGACTTCTTCTAGCTGACCAATTAATGCTCCTTCCACAGAGGTCATATGGGTTTTGTATGTCCAAAACCAGGCATATAATTGAGGTGCATATCCTGTCACATTTGAGGGTTTTGGTATCTTGGAATCGCTTTGAATTTTTCTGTCATTGACATTGGCACCATAAGTGTAGTTAGTATTGTACAGAATGCTTTTTTTTAGGAATAACAAACAGCATATATTTTTTTTCCACATTTCACAGTATGATTTAGTTTTGCTATTAATGGCTCACAAAAACTTCTTAGGTTTTATCTAGTCTAGTTGCAGTAACACTGCTTTTAATATTACAAATGTGCATTAATGCATCGCCTGCGCCCCCTCCTTCCTGTTATCATGGGCTTGTTGACACGTTCCTTTTATTTTCTCCTCTGTATCTTTCTTTGACCAACAAAGGGTATTTTGTCTTTGAATGCGTTATGGTAGTCTGTCAGGAACCTTTTTATTCTATAGAAAGTGAGTTGTGTTGTGATCAGCTCTTTAAATTGTATATGCTTGTTAAATACTTGATAAACATACTAACACAAGCAATATGCTTTTATCAGTTCTTTAAATTCTGTATACAACAAGCATAGGAAATGAAGGTGGACTATTATACATACATTTCCAGTCTATGATTTTTAAATTAAAACTTAGTTGAAATTAAAATTAGCATGCAGTATATGTCCGTATATTTCTGAAGTATTTTTTTAAATATGCTTCTATAGTTTTGCTTTTCTGTCAGAATATTGCTATTTTTCCTGAAGTACATGCATCGTAATATTGTTATTTGGAGTCCCACCAAATGATATCCTACATGCAATTGCTTATGGTATTATGTTTGACTTCTAATTCTACTCACCCATTTTTTTAAGATTTAAGATCTTTTTAAAAAATGTGTTAAAAATGCAGCACAATGTCACTTCTCTTTATTACAATTATCTCATTTTTTACATAATAGCTGTCTTGATCATCAAGCAGTGTTAAAGTTTTTACCATTGGTAATGTCAAACCAAAGTATGTTTCTTGAATGGTTAGGCTTACATACCACAATGCAATAATAGAAGCATGATCTTGTAATTTATGGGCCATCAAAATGGCACAACATCCATTCCCAGTGAGGATGCATCCCTCATCTTCGCTAATGCAGTTGTAGTCTGCTGCAGTTATGGGGGACAAAAGTTTGGCATCAAAGACTCTGGTAAAGTAATTGATAATCATATTTAAACACTTGTGCTGTGGAGGAAATTGTACCCCAACTTTGTAGCTGGTGTATCATGGTTTTGTTGTTGTGGCTGGCTAAGCTGGAGATGGACAGGTACATGTGATTCCTCTCCGATGGCCAGACCATTTGTGAGAAGGGAATTTCTGTTTGCTCTGTTTACGTCCCTTGTTCCATAGACCTGGGATGTGAAAATATGCTGATGAGGGTGGAATGAAACGCCTTGCAATTTGATTCAGGACTAAGGTAGTGATGGTTTGAATCAATAAGTTGCAAGGATCTTATAAGGTTCTGCTTACTCAAACTTCTAATTTATACAATTCTTGATTTTCATGACGAAATAGTTTACCTTCTGATAGAGTTCAACATTTTCTTGGTGAATGAGGTTGCCCTGCAACAGATATATCAAAGTTTAGCTATTTGAATTAAAAAACTTTACAAAGCAAGTCGGTAGCCTTTGTTTACAGGTTTACCTTTCTATTTAGTTCTTGTATTTGATCCATTAAAATTTGGTCCTGATGAAGTCAATATCAGTTCAGTGAGATGGATGTGTTCCACTTTATGGAAATCTAAAGACTGCACGGTGTGGTTGTAGGAATTTCAAACCTTTTTCATGCGAACACCCTGAAGACTCATTTCCAATTGGTTCTCCAAATTCTGCAAATCTGTTATGCTTAAGCCAGAAAGTTGTTCACCCATCATTTGCCTGTTATCATCATATGGAAATGCAGTTAGGTTTTAAACTTTTGTCTAGGACATTGTAAACTTTGCTAATGACGCATATACTGAGAAGCAATGATCCATTTAATCTTTTTACTGTATTCTGTTCCTGAAGGATTTTTCCAACAGCATTAGCTTATCTTGGATGCTTCCTTTTATGTTCCGGTAAGATTTACTGTTAGTGTTTGTTTTGAGTTATATATATATTTTGGAGTGACCCTTAGTTTGGGGTATCGATGGCTAGAGGTAGTTTATTCACATTGGAGAAATGACTCTGGAATGCTTTTCATTCTTTTCCTGATGAAAAAAAGAAGATATTAATAGGAAGAAATAGATGGGCAAAAGATAATTGGAGAAATGACTTGTTCAGCTGTAGACGTGATACTAGAGGTATTTATAGGTATGTGTTCATGCAGATGCTTTAATCTTGTTCGATAACAAGAATTTCAAAAATGCTTGTAAATGTGACTTGGCTTGAAAGTCTTTGGGTTAACTCTGCGATAAATTTCTTGGGGTCATAAACCTGACTAGTACTACTTGAATACTTTTAGGAGAGGGTGTATGGTTGCTGCCTTCTTGTGGCCCCTTTTGCTCCTGATGCACAATGCTGACATTTCTTAGCGGTGACCGAGATGAACTTTTTCAGTGTGACAAGTGATTTTTTTTGTGTTTGTGTCTAAATTGTTAGTGATCACATGGACACCAGTACCACCTGCAAGTGTCTGACTTAAATAATAGCATGCTCCTTTGAAAGTTTCAGTTTTTTATATTTGATCTGTCGCAATTATTCTATTTTCAGTCTTTATGTTCATTTATCTCATATAAAACACTATTGTTTGAAGGGAATGGATCATACCGATGATTTTCTTGCAAGGTTTGCAGTTGCTGTCTCAACACTGCTGCCTCCCTTTGCCAGAACTAGCAAAATATAATGCACAATTTAGTGGAATTACCAACTTTTGTGGTTAACATGCATTCACTAAAATGAAGAGTAATTGCCTTCTGCTGTTATGAGAACACATCTGAAGAAAAAGGGATAAAAAAAATCATCCTTTTCATTCTGATAAGCCACTGTCTAATCTCCATATAGTGATTATGATTCAATACACCATATTTTTTCTTTTTCATGTCTGAATACCACCCCCTCTCTAATCTTCCATGTAGCTCTACCTTTATCTTGACAAAACTAGAAAGCATGTTTAATAGACTATGACGTGCTTCAAGATGACATGTATTTTCTTGCTACTGATAAAATGTCTTGTGAATTCTATCTGCACGCAGATGGTCCCAATCCCATTGCAGATAAAGGAGGACAGTTGCGGTTAGCAGAGGTCCAGTGTAAGATATGATGCTACACCTTAAAGCTTGAATGAATCAATAAGGCTTGGTTGTGTTGAGTTCGTATGCTTTATCATATGCATATTTATTTATTCAATTGGGCCGTGCTTTGCTGGAGCCTGAAGACATGACATGTTAGTTGACATATATTTGTGTTTTTAATTTAAGTTTATCCTGCTAATTTAGAACAATAACACAGATGATTTGCTGTCTACACTTTGAAGCTTAATGAAGTACATTTCTGTGGTAGAAACAACTTCATTATGCATACCCTCTTATTAACCTATGATATGTGTTATTGTGTTGTTTCAAATGCAAGTCATTTGTTGATTGTGTTGCACAATCTTGCCAGTCATTATCTGCTGCTTTTAAATTTGAGGATATCTATAGTAGATAGGATTTTCATGCAGCTAATAACCGGCAGAACCATTGCCGTTGTCTAACTTTTTTTATTTATCATGTGCTTTAAATATCAGAATCCAGTCATGGAATATTAATTGGTTTCTGTTTCTCATTCCTAAATCATTTTGGACTAAACACTTGATATGTTATTTCCTTCAGCAGTATTAGAATTAGGACTTATACTGGTTTTGTCATTTGCAACATTTTGCCATACCAATTTTATACTTATGTTCAAGGGGCTCTTATGCCTTTCTGAAATCATATTAAAGGCCAAGTCCTAGATGTGGCACAGCTTATCTGTAGTCTGTACAAATTGTATCTTCATTTCCCTTCTTTATTGCCACATTATGCCGGATAATTTATTTAGTTAGATTTCCATTCATAAGTTCATGTTTATTAGCACATCCTGCTGATAAATGATCAGAAACATTAAGATTTTCTTACGTTATTAACACGTTTTATAAAACAAAATATCTCAACCCTTCGGTGTCATAATGTTATGTTTGCAAGTATAGCTCGTCCAATAGGTGCAAACTTTTAGCTGAAATGCAGAATTGTTAGATGCAGTATCTTTTAGCTGTAACAATTGCCAAAAAAATCCATGCTGCTCGTGGTAACAGCATTGTTTAAAGCAGAAAAGGCAAAGTTCCACATGGTGATTCCTAGTAATGTATCTGGAGCTATCTTTGACAAAAATGCAATGCTTTAAAAACTAGAGATGTGTAAGCTGTTCCACTACAAGTAGTAAATTTAATTTAACATGTTCGTTTTGATGTATAACTAAATTCTATATGCAAATGTGGAAAATAATAAGACGAATCAAATTTTGCACAAACTCGCAAAATAAAATGAAAATCGGTTTCTGAAATACCTTGACTTCAGAGGTTGGGTTGCCCATTTGATGATGCTCGTCTTTTGATTTGTTGTATCTTTCAATGACTGATTTCATGCTGCAAGAGCAGATTCATATTGCATCAGGGATGTGTGTCATGTTCTATGTGAATGCTTTCTGATAACATTTAAGAACAAAATGCATGGAATCACTAAAAGGATAGTTTCTCAATGAAACAGAATGCACACATTTAAACTATATCATTTATATCTTTTCCAGAAGTCATTTGAGTTGTCCTGACTATAGGAGTTTAAGCTGCAAATGTAATATTATCATTTAAGAAACTCAAGTCCGCAAGACTTTAGATCTCTCAACTTGAAATATCATAAAGATTGAAAAATTATCTCAGATTGAGTTTCTTAAATGATATTACATTCTTGAGAATCATATTACATTCTCCGGCAGAATGAGAATGTTTTTTAGCGGAGCACCATCTCAAATATAAGTTTCCAATATTTTATTTGATGCAGGGTCTCGAAGATAAGTTTTCAATTCATTTTTAACCATGCATTCTTTACTGGGATGTGAAAAGGAAGCTCACTTCCTATGGCTTTGTCTTCCCTCATTATATTTCCTTCATCCGACACTATTGAGAATCGTGTTCAACTGACACTTTTGCGAATCATGCCTGAATGAGTTATAACAAACTACCTGCAATTATTCATCATATGGTTGTGCAGAAAGCATAAAAGTGCAATTCTTGGTAAGTTTGGAACTTAAATTCTAATCTTTTGCATGTTAATTAGGTGAAAGTCAGAAGTTTATGGTTCTCTACCTTACTTGGAAAAGCTGCGACATCTTTAGGAGTTCGAATCAGGTGGGTTTTGGTGCAATAAAATTTATAGGGCTTTGTGAGATGTAGGGCTGGTGCGAGACAATTTTAAGGAGAGATGAAAGAAGGAAATATCTGTTGGCAGACGGTATGTAACTGACATCTGAAAATGTGCATCTACCATTTTTTGACACATAAACAATAGTAGAATTCCAAGTTTTCAACTTTTTGAACTGTTCACTTCACCCATTCACAAGAAGAAAGGTCATCTTCCAAACTGCTTAATAATGGGCAGCTTTCACTCCTTTGCGGGGATGCACAAGGTTGTGAATTTTTGCTGCTTTCACAGTAAAACAGCAGGGTTTTTTGGGTAACACTCATTTTGCTTCCTGCTAAAAGCTATTCCTGAGCTTTTTCCAAAGTAGTAGGAGGCTTTGTTCCCAAACGCTGCCACAACTGCATCTGAAAAGTTTCTGGAGCTTCATTTAGAGTACCGATCCCTTCCTGACAATTTTGTTGCTTAATGATAACGAAATTATCTTAGCATCAGTTCTATATATTGCTTCCCCTTGAAATGTCTTCATCAGGGTGATTGATGTCTTAAAACAACTTTCTGGTCACCCTTTAATACCCTTACCGGCAATCTTCATCAGGGTGATTGATGCCTTCATCAAGGTGATCGATTAACCACTATATATGAGGCTGAAATGATTTTCTATCAGGTCTTGATAGTTTTTGGGTTGAGCAAAAGTGTCAGATGTGACTGAGAAATGGTAACAGAAGTGATCCGTGAATCTAATGAATTACACCACCCACCCACAAAACCAAGATAAAAGTAGTAATCTGTAATCTCATCTTGTTTGTTAGATCATATTGATGCATAGGTGCAACAATAGCATGTCATCTTATATCTATAATATTCCCTGAATTAAGTCCAAGGCCAAACCAGTAGTGGATGAAGACACAGGTGGGAAACTTGGGGCTGGATAAATAAACAGAATTAAATTAGACTGTATTAGTACAGGATTACAAAGTAAGAAGTCAAATAACCTCCAAAGTAAAGGTGCGAAGTCACCAAAGCTGTAGTGAATAGTCTAGTGGTTGATGCTGGGTTGCAATTATTTATTTCTGGAGAGTTAGCAGCTGTCCACAGGATTTGCAGTCTGTCTAAACATTCTGTTAGCTTCTGCTATCTTAAACTTATCAAAAACACGTTGGCTTCCCATATTCATTTGAAGATGTTACACTAGCCCTACCTTTTGGTTTGTTAGAATAGGTATGCTTGTAAGGCATTCGAGGTTTTTATTGATAATTTGGTGAAAGGAACTTAATCCCAGCTCGATGTTTTTTTTTCCTTGTTAGAACCGTATCTGTATTACATTTTAATAGGAAAATTGATTTCGCACACGGTGTGTACTACGTAGAAAACTGCCAGTTATTATTTCAAGTAGATGGCTGGTCATAACATGTTTGTTTCTCTAATGAATCATGCATGAAATTTCAGTTGTAACAGTTTTGTCGTGCATTATGTATGGACTTGCAGTTGAGTATTTGCAAACAAAGGACCTTTGACTGAATTTTAGCATCAGGATCAGGGTTACAAAGGAATATTCACAAAACCTTGAATTTCAATTTGTTTGCCATGCATGTCCTATAACATGCTATCATCTTCCAGTTTTCTTAGTGACAGGAAAATGGATAGAAGACAATTAAGCCAATCTCTTCAAATGTCTATATAAATCATGAGAAATTGTCTGATCTCATGCAAAAAGGTGCGTGTATTCTTTGTTTCTATTTTTGCTTTCTTTTTCTGTCAAATGTTCTTGGCAGGCAGTGACTGCATCTGATCATATTTTTTGGATGAATGTTAATTGCGTTAAAATTAGGGCCCAAAATCTAAGTTCATATGAAAGCTGTATATGCTATGCGTTGATAAACGTGTTAATTGTTTTATAATTGCCTCTTTTTTTTGGGTCCTATCCTACCAGATGAGTTACAGTAGTCACTATATTTTTTTCCCAGGCTCTAGATTTGCAGTTTAGTCCTCGCTCTCACCCAAAATTAATCACGTCTACTTTGATCGAGTGGTTTTGGGAAAACCAATTAACTCTCTCATTCTGTTCCAAAAAAATAACTATAAGTCTAAAAATCTTTGCATTCTGGTAGTTTGGATTTGATTAACAGTGTTATAGAGTTGTTAAGTTTTACTTGGGTTCTACAGCTTGAATGCTACAATAGCACTTGTTCATAGCTCCTCACTAAGTTTAAAACATGCAAGCACTTCAATGGTCACACGAAATTCCATACCATAGCCGCTAGCAAACTCTGAATCTACACCGAATTTAATCACCGACTAAAGCCTGTTCAATTACTTGCAAAGTTATCTAACACGTTTCAAAAACTGTGTTTCCTGCTTTAAGAACACATATGCACGCCTTTCACCAACAACTTGTCCCTCTCTCCATCGCTCAACTAAAGGCATCCATCACATCATGAATATCGATGGAGATGAAGAATTCCCTTAACAGACTGCTCCTAGTCCTTGTAACCATCCCTCCAGCTTCTCATTCACAATCACTCTAACACTACTAAGGGCGAACGTTCATTCATCTCCTTGCTTCAAACAATGCTAAAAACTTTCTCAATTTAGATAAAAAAGACTGATTAATTCAATCATTAGCCTTCTCAAAATCTCCCAGTTCCTTGGGAATAGGCTAATGAAGACATGGGATCCTTTCCTACTAGTTCCTTGGGAATAGGCTGAGAGAAGGCGATTGCACAAAAATCTCCCAGTTCTGCCTTCTCATGAGAATAGCCTCTTTTTTGTCAAACACAAGCCGAATAAAAAATATTTGATTGTTAAACAACAGAAATCCCGACCTCAATATCCCGCAAGCTTGGTTTGTATGGTCAGAAAAGTACCTCTAATATGCTTATTAAATTGGGTGCTAGATATTCTTATAGGTAAACTGATGCAAACAAAAACAATATAAGAAAAACAAAAATAACAAATAACATGTTACTAAACTAAAAACTTTAATTTAAAATTATATTCTTTAATAATTCACCATACTAAATAGTCTATGGAAATACAAACTATGTAGCCATATTTATACTACTAGTATTAAGCCTAAATTGAATAAGAAAATCAAATTCCTAAACCAAATATTTTTAAAACTAAATGGAAAAAATACCAAAAACACCATAAAATATAGAATAAAAATAACTAAGGAAACAAATATTTTTTTCAAAAAATATTCTTGCATCAGTTTTCCTGAGTTGGAAAAAATTTATTCTCGAGTTAAAATTGTTCTTACTTTAATCTTATGAATATCCAACAAAGATTCTTCAACCTCATTTCTTTCTTCGTTTCAAATGTATAACCATTTTAGGTATCGACTTCAATCCTTTCTTATTAAAATTTGTATAAAAAACAACAATGGACAAATTATTTCTCTTCCATTAGCTCCTAGATTAATGAATTGCATGTCTCAAATCTGCTTCATCAACATGTATTGTAATTGTATAACCGTTAAACAAATTTATTTTTGTGATCATAGAAAACTTGTAATAAAAAAATTCAACACAACTTAAATCAACAATTGCTTTTTTGAGCACTTTCTATGTTTTTTTGCGCCCAACCTTTAATTTATTAATAAAGACACCATTGATGCTATCATTGCCACCATTACCATCATCATTTACGCTATTATTATTAACTTAATTATCAAAAATTGATAAAGAATATCAATCCACATCTATCTCATTATAAACTTGATCACCAAGTTCTCCACAATATCTATCTCGATCAAGAGGTTGCCTCCTCGTATTTGAAAGAGGTTCTCAAAATTGGCCAAGAATTCATGATCACTTTCCTCGCGATCCCCTAGTTTTTTCTTCTTCATCTTCTCTAATTAACGGTATAATTCTTTAATTTGCCTATGCAACTTTATCATTGCCAGTCGACGAGTTAATTTTGTAATTTGTTCTACATGTCTTCTACTACTAGTTCGTGAAAAGTCTTTTTTTCAACGTAGAACCTCATCCCCTTCTACACAAACATGTCATATTATGTGATATTTTTCAACCATAGTTATTTAACAACACACAGTTAACTTTCAAAAATCATTAGGATTTGATACCAACACAAACGAAAACAATGCAAGAAATACAACAATAACAAACAACATAAAATTCTACCAAGTAGAGTCAATAGACCAAAAATTCTAATTTGAAATTTATATTTCTCAATAATTCACTACACCAAGTAGGCTATTGAAATACAAACTAAGAAACTTTATTTATACTGGTTTTAGTCTAAACTGAAAAAAAAATTCTAAACTAAGTAGGCAAAATAATAAAAATACTAATATGAATAAAAATAACTAAGGAAATAAATAATTTTGCTTAAAACTCTTTTTCATCCTAAAGTTACCGAGCATAGTAACAAATGAACTGCATTCTAATCTTGCTCGCACTGAGGTAGCTATGGCGACCCATGTTGAGTAACTCCAGTTTTAAAGAGCACCAAAGAATCGGAAAAAAAGTTATCCTTATTGGCAGACCTTTAGCTGTATACGAATAGATTGATTTCCTTGAATTATGTACTCCATAACATTTTTCATCTCATTATTGTTGACAACATAATTTGTGTTCCATATTTTCTGACTTTACCTCTATGATCATAGTTGACGACATAATTTGTGTTCTGTTTTTTCTGACTTTACCTCTATGATCATATGATATCGTGCATATTTTGAGAGCACTAACAATAAACCTTATTCTGTTAGTTGGTTACAAGCAAGGTTTCAAGGTGTCAAGGCTTGTGAAACCTTTGTGTAAATCTCTTCATGTAATAATTACTGATTTATAGTGCAGGTTTAAAGTTTAAACTTTAATGTATGTGTTCTAAGCTTACGAATAAGTGGGAACATCATGCTTTTAAATAGTTCATAATTTATATTTTCAAGTAAACACAATTTTAAAGGGCCAAAGGGACTTCAAGCAAAGAGATGCCAAGGAGGTTTCAACCTTCAATTTAGACCAATTACAAATTGACTGCTTGACAATTCAAACATCCGGTAATTTAGACCAATTACAAATTGACTGCTTGACAATTCAAACATCCGGTTTGAAGTACCATAATTAGCTAATGAATTTTGTTGAGAAGAATGTGATGGTGGCGATATTAGTATTGGTTCGATTAGGAGGTAGCGATAATGATAGTAATAATTGCGGCAGCAATTGCAACAAGCACGATGACTAGGAGGAAATGGTAGCATGCTTGTAGGATACCTAGTGATTTGAAGAGACAGTGACATTGGAGGCCATAACAGTGGTGATGATAGTAAGGGAATGGATGGGTGGTGTTAAAGAGAGACTTCAATCTCCATATAAAATACTCTCCATTCCCTTAAGGTGAAACTAGTTTTCTCAAGAGTAACTAAATTCGCAAATCGATAGGAAAAATGTTTCTGACTGGCCGATTTTTCTGTGTCATCAAATTGTAAAATGATGCAAAACAGTCTTGACGAGTATTTATATTGTGATATTAATAAGGGATTTTGATATAATTCTTATCTCTATTAGTAGAAAATGTTTATTGGATCCCTCTGCTAATATAATACCGCATTGTAAATTTTTATTTTATACCAACTGTGTCGTTTAAAATTAAGAATTGATCAATGAAATATGCTGGAAAAAAAAATTCACTTTGATTTCATTGATCAATCCTTAATTTCCAACAACATCAAATGACTTAGAATTGTTAGCAAATAAAAAATTATTATAAAAAGACACAATACAATAAAAAGATATTAAGTTTTATGGGTTGCTAGTCGAAAAGTTTGATTTCAAATCCTAAGATTAAAGTGGAAATTAAGTATATTTTTTCTTTTAATTCGAAGATTTCTCTCCAATTGCTAGCTATATTAATTTATATTAATGATAATATTATGATTTTAACTATGACTCCCACGTTGGTCTTTAGAAAAATATCTTTAGAATAAACGTCAATTAGTGGACACTTTATACTTAATCAAGTAGTCGTGAAGTTACCTGAAATATTCTAAGGGTAAAAACTCAAGATTTTAGAGAATTAACTAACTAATATGGAGATATTAGCTAGTAGGATGATGCATAGAGGTTTTGTTAGTTTGTTTCTCAAGGATGTCTCTCTCTAAAATGTATTGTTCTGCGTCAAGTCCTTGATTTTGGCCTATAGGTTTGGTGAGTTTTGGCCATAATATGCCTTTTGTTCTAAAGAGATTTTAGTCTTTGTTTGATATTCCGTTCCAAATGAGGGTTTAGCAAAATTTGAAATTTGTTTTTGTTTAAATTTTTTATATTTTTAGATCGTTCTGATCTACTGATATCAAAAATAATTTTTTTAAAAATAAAAACAAATATTATTTTGATGCATATCCGAGTGAAAAACACTTTAAAAAACAATCGCTATTACACTCTTAAACACCCCCTAAAACCCGAGACTTATAAGCTAGGTAAGTATTCTAACCATTGTAGAGACATTGGTATGTAACCGAGCAACTCAGGAGTCTTTAGCACATAAATCATATTTTTATATGTATGTCATCAATAATATTAGGTCTATATTAACGTTTGATTATTTTTTTGAGATATAAAAGATAGATAATAGTGATAAGAAGAACATTTTTTTATGGTTCTTGTTTTGTAAAGATAAAAATTTAATCCAAAAATATTTCATGAATAAATTATTTTCATATCATCTAGGAAATACAATTTTAGATTCTCACACATACTATTTGCACATGAAATAAATATCTTATAGATAAAATTTATTTAGTTAAAGAGACAGATATAAACATAAAATAAATATATTTCTTGAATAATTTTAAAGTGAATTTCTTCATTTATAAAATAAAGGATAAATAGAAACTTGTTCTTTCTCTTTATTTTCTTTGGCTTTTTTTCTTGAAACAATAATCAAACGAATTGTTACATGAGGAACTTATTTTTTGTTGTCCTTGTACTCTCGGTGGGTTTTTTCGTAGAAGACTTTTTTGAGAAAGACTGTGATTAAAGCTTATAAAATGTTCGACTCTAACTAATTAATGTATGGTAATTAAGTATCAAAGGAGTAAAAAAATAAAGGGAGAAACGAAAAGAAAAATGGTAATAATGGTGAGGAAATAGTATCAAATCCTGACTATTGAAATTCAAACCAATGATTCGGGTTTTTCCACCATATGTCATGTCACTCCTAACTCGAGAGGAGTCTAATCCAATCTAAAGAGCTTTCAAATATCATCTCTCATAAGACTTCATAACATCTATTATAAGACTAGGTTTAATGAATATGACACTGGGCTGTAATGGTGAGGAGTTAGGGCTTCCTTGGTGGAGGTCGGCATGCCAAGTGGTAATAATGGTTCGAGCATTTAATTTCTTTCTCATCATTTGCATTTAAATAAAAAACACTCATTGCTTTCTGAGGGGGGAAAAAACACGGACTGCTATATATATATATATATATATATATATATATATATATATACACACACATTCTTTGTACGTATTCCCATCTTCCTTTGGTTTTAGCTAGTTGAATACCGATATAGTAAATGATTCATTTTTCGTCTATTCTAATTTTTCATTCTCTTTGCAAATTACTTACTTGCTGCCATCTTACATTTGACAAAATCTGTGTAGCTGTTCATCACATTTGAGATGATACGATGATGTTGACTACGGTTATTATTTTTTAAAATACTTTTCGTATACAAAATATATTAAAATAATTTTTTAAATTTTTTAAAAATTTATTTTTAATATTAATACATTAAAATAATTTGAAAAACATAAAAAAATAATTTAAATTAAAAACAATTTCAAAATTCTTGAGAAGAATTTTACCTGCAACTGTATTAGATGATATACGATTTTTAAGTTTGTAGCATCTAGATTTATACTCTTTTCAGTTCACTTTCTAATCATTTTCATATATATATAAAAGAACTCTTGTTAATTACAATGTTTTCTTGTGAGGATTCATATTGGTTGCTTTCCTTTTTTCTTTTTTGGTAATGGTTTCCAACCTTTTTAAATGGTTGCTTGTATGTATGTATGTATGTATGTATGTTAAGAAAACATTAGCAAGGCGACCAAGTCGGCTGGCGTGGACTAAAATTGTACACTAAAAAATTGGAATTCGCAACACGCTATTGTTCTCCCGGCCAACCGAAAAATGGTTCCAAGACAAAAAGAGAGAAGAATATATATAATTGTTAGCTCACAGTGCAACATTCAACAATTTTTGCATTAACAATTTGAAAATCTTAAAGTCACTGAACAATGATCAAAGGATCCATTATATTATAATCTATATATCCATCTCTTTGTAGCAGACCAGCATAACAACGATTAATTATTCTTCACATGAAGAACATTTATTGAGATT
This sequence comes from Populus simonii, assembly GCA_007827005.2. NCBI lineage: Eukaryota > Viridiplantae > Streptophyta > Magnoliopsida > Malpighiales > Salicaceae > Populus > Populus simonii. The sequence continues at coordinate 15,981,651 of CM017465.2, read as the reverse complement.
TTGCT